>WUAM01000317.1:798883-840870 GCA_024336885.1 Actenoides hombroni
TTACTTAATATATAAGTTGTCTGCAAATATGTGGGATATATTTCAGGTTTGTTTTTATTACCTTTGCAGAAGTTTACAACCACTTGGTTTTAGTGTTAGTACTCTAGACTAAGTAGATTCCAACTATTATAGTTGAAGAATTAAATGCTTGTATACTATATTTTATTATACTCAGGGGATTCCTGCATTTTCCAAGTGAATTTAGTTTCTCAGAAAATATCTACAAAAAGTAGAGCCAAATCTGTACAGTGGGTGAGTTTCCTTTGTGTTATTATATGTGTGTCATGATTTTGCTAAAAGTCTGAAGTGAAATATTTAAACTTTGGGTTTCAGGTTATTATGCAGATAGATGGAAAAACCTGTTAATCCCAAAGAATTCACCAACAAAAGCGTACTTTGATACCTCGGACCAAGATCCATTCTGCAGTGAGTGACTGAATACATACATAACAAAACCTTTATGAAATCTTATGGCTGTTATTTGTTAGCTGATCTGGAGTGAAAACATGTTAAAAGTAAAAACTTATTGTTAGCTGCTTGGTAAAATGACATAATAAACCATGAGCTAAGTGTCAGTTCACAGGCTGGAGGAAGAAAAAGAATGACTGTGGCAGAAGAGTAAGTAATCCATGCACTGAGGAAGAAATGTGACTTTAATAGTAATGGGGTGAACTGCCAAGAGGAAGAAGCAAGTCAGAAAATGAGAAACAAGTGATGGAAAAAGCTGGTCTGAGAGAATGCTGCCATTTTCAGATAGCAAAAATGGGAAGCGAGACTGCCCTGTGTGGGGACAAAAAAGAAACACCTTTATGTTCCACCCCAGGAAGATTGCTCCCAACAGTCATCTAAAGCTACTTTGAAAATCCATGTCTCCCTAGGAGTAAAACAGTGGAGGGAAAACTTAGATGACTGTTCCAGGGTTATATTCTACGGGAATGAATTCTTAAGGCATGGGGTTTAGCTGCAGCAGTTTAGATATGTACATATCCATGCAGTTTAGATTCTCATCCAATTTCTGTTTTTATTAACAGACTTTACCACCATAAGCAAATGTTATCACACTATTCTAACTGTTTATGTTTAGGGTTCTTTGTTTTCGTCTATGGAGATAGGCCTACAAGAAATTCAAGCAAAATCAAGTTTTCCTGTTAGCTTTTTCTATCATCTTGGCACGTTTTGTGACTGACTGTTTCTTTTTATGGTGGTAAGCATGTTTACTTACAACCACTGTTTCTTCCAGTGTGCAAGGAGAGGTTAACAAAGAGGAGACTGATTTTACATAAAGTAATGCCTATTCTCAATGGTCTTTCATCTCAACCCAAACCCGCTACCTCTGTTCTCCCCTACTTTCTGCTTGGTCTTTGCTCTTCCATGCTCTCAGGGCTTCACAAGCTGCTAGGTCTGTCTTCTTTCTCCTGTCAGAAAAATATGGCTTTGCTTTCACTCTCATGCATTCATCAAAAATCCAACCAGGCAGAATTTGGAAAATGAAAAGAGTACATTGAAGAAGGAAAAGATTATCATTACATCCTTAGACAGGGGTGGTAGAAGAGGGAAAATTTGGGGAGAAATATTACCCAACACAGGAAGAGGCACACAGAGAGGAAAAAGAAACATTGTAATGACAGCATCAATTTAAGGGGAAATATGCAAAGTCAAGAAGAAAAATGAGTTTACTAAACCAGTCTGAAAAAGCGTATTTATTAACTAAAGGCTTATTTTTATTCTTAGATATTTGAATATATGAGGAAATAGAGCTAAACAAGAGGTCTTAAAACTAAGTGAAATTGTAAACCTGAGAAGGACAAGTTTTTCATATGAGATGAGGCTTGACCTTTAAGGAGACAATGTTAAAAATCAACAAGCCTGCCCCGTGACAAAAAAAAACCAAACCCAAAAAACAAAACTTCCTTACTCTTGGAGTAGTAAACTTGTGTTTATTCTGGGTCACCATGGCATGGTTACAATATTGGTGATAGTTAGAAAAGCGTGGTAGAAGACCAGGTCAGGGTTTCTGAGGGCACAGCAGAGCAGGTCAGATCCGTGCCGGTGCACAGAGGATGCTTGTATCCAGCATGTTTTTCTGAAGCTGTGGGCCCTCCAAGGTAAGGGGAGAAGGGGCTAGAGCATGGGATAGCAAACAGATCCCTCTCCCCTTCCTCAATCTTCCCCATGCAGTTTTTCTAATATCCACAGAGCACTTTTGGCTGGTTGACTTCTCTGAGGGTAGGGTGCTTGGAGGACCTGTACTGCTGTACCTGCTCAGGCTGGGCATGTAAAACATGGGAATAACGTCTCTCTTCAGCTTTTACCACCTGATTAATCAGCTCGCCTGCACTTTGCCTAACATAAAGCTTGTGCCAATGCTATTCCTTTCCTCTTCCTGCCAATATGCCTCAGCTGTTTTTCAGAGATATCACTTTTGTGGGTAATGTGATAGTGTTGCTACACTAATAGCTCAAATATCCTTTCTTTGCTTGCTAAAACCCAAAGGTGCTAGTTAGGGTTTGACTTTGCATTTTTTCCTTAGGCAGCTCAAACTCTTCATGCTAATGCTGATGGTAGCTTTCTGATGCAAATCCTTTCCAATGTAAGAGCTGGAGGAAATGATACACTAATTACACAAAACTCCATGTAGCCATTTAGTAGAAGCTGACTTTTGTCAGTAGCCTTCTTATTCTGCTCTGAGCTGGTAACTTAGAAGTTAAGTCACTATTCCTATCATCAGTGAATACTTTTGACAGGGGGATAATAACAGCAACTGTATCCTATTGAGGTCATTATTTGAATCATATTATTTCCTATTTCTTTTTGCAGTGTATAACTACTTACTGGATATTACTACCTGGAATAAAAGCATTAGGAGAGGTTTCATTAATGTTAAAATCACAGATTATGCTGGAAACATGGTAGAGTCAGAGATGAATAGGTACGTTTTGCTTTGTCTCTAGATCTTTTCTACTGCTTAATAGGACTAATTTTCTGAGTTTCCTACACCTTTTAATTTGGTAACTTATAAGTCCAAAAAGTGTCATGAGGTTGTTAAGACTTAGCCATAGCTCCTTTTCCTGGATATGGGTCAGTGTCAAAGGCAGTGCTCATCACACTGGAATGATCTCTCCATTCATGAACTAGCTCAGGTCCTTGCGTGGTACTGCTTTGGATACATTTCTAGGTGTCCTTGTTCTGAACACTAAAATCAATGCCTTCTACAAGATTTCTGATCTTAATAATAATGCTTAGCAATAATGAATATTACTCAGCTAACAAAAACCTGACTAGAAATAATATTTTTCTTTAGTGAAGCATCAACGTTTCAGCAATATAAAAGAGTCAAAATACTAACTGGATTTTACCGAGACCTTGAAAAAATATCAAAAATTTCCTTGACCTTTTCTACGAAGACTTTAATAGGCCCAAAACACAAGCTTAGGATTCTCCAGATGAGGCTGAGATCTCTTAATAATCCAGAAAGGTAAGTGTTTGTCATGTATCAAAGTTGTGTATCAACTAAACTGCTAAGGTTATTTAATCAGAAATGTGTATTTCCCACTATTAATTTTTTAATCCCACATTCCTAAATGCATGGATGTCCTTCTTATCCTACCTAGGATCAAATTTATCATGTGGAAGAGCTGCTCTGTACATTAACATTTAGTGCACAGCACACTTACACATATAGATGTCACCCATGCTGCTTGTTGCAGCAGTCTGCTGCTGCTGTCTGGTCACAATGGATTTTCAAGGACCTCTTATGTAGACCAGCCTGACTTACACCTGCATGATTAAGATGCATTGTAATTAAATTTAAAATAAGATAAATTTTATTGAGCAGTTTTTTGATTTAATCATGCATCCATACACAGCTTTTCACAATCCAATATGAAATGGAGCACTTCAGCTAATCTGTGACTGGAATAGCTTTTTGGTCTTGTAAGGTAAAGACCTTCCAAGACCAAAATATAGTCTATACTTGCCTGCATTAAAAGTTAAATAATCTGCATTTTCTAATAATTAAATGTCATTACTAAGCTTTTATTAATTATTTCTGGTTTTAAATACTTCAGCAGCATTGCCATATGTTAATTTTTTAGTTCTCAAGAGTTACTTGTACAATAGCACTAGTAATTAAATTTTACATTTGCATCTTGTGAAAATAACATATGACAATGAATAGGTAAGAAATATCCAGGAGTAGCAAGAGTACTTTATTTTAGAGATGTTGTGTTTATTTACTTCATATGAATGACAGATTCAATGTTGTCAGAATTTTTTATAAAGCCTAATAATGGTTATCAAATAAGTAATGAATGGGACTAAAATTACAGTATAAGTCTTAAGTCAGTATATTTTGTTAACTTGAGAAATAATATTTAAGGCTTCTGGTTTTGTACATGGTAATAGTCTAGTAGGAAATGGGTATGATACTTTGGAAAAATTATGAAACCTTGTTCAATAAATCTACCATTTCTTATTTACTGGAAAAGAGGAGATGACTGGGAGAGACTTCAGAAGAAACAGAACAATCAGTAGTCAAAATAACAACCCAGAATGTATATACATTAGATTTTATTAACTTGTTGAAGGCCTTTAGTCTCAAGCCTCATGTGAACTGTCAAGATCTTATTTAAAAACATTTGGTGATGAGAGACAGTCAAAGCTTTAAATCATATTGCAGGTTTTTTTCTCAACCCAACAGTGATAAATCTGAAGGTACATTTCATGCAAGCCTATCAGCATTCAAGACTTTTTCAGATATTGATCTAGCAAATAAGGAAGATTTTCAGTGAACAGCCCTTATTGGTTTTGGGGTTTCATTCCTGTTACTCTGACTCTTGTTATTTTTCAAGTAAGATGCACCTGATTTGCTTTAGGATCCACTAAAGTCCTTTGTACATTGTCTCATCAGATGGCAGTCATATAAGCACATTAGAATTTTAGAAAGCAATGGAATATAGTGTATTGAATCATCATGTGATGGTAATTTAAATGTAGATGTTACAACAGTATTGGTTGGTATAATTACATAATTGCTCATTGTATATTTACCTGATTTAGCTACATATAATTACAGCAATTACTTGAATACAGGATAATCAACTAGAAACTACACTGAAAATATTTAAATTATTCATATAACAAAGTAGTAGGTAAAAACCATGGCACGTGTGCAGGAATAAAAGACAATAGGAGTCTTGGTCTCCCCAGATCTGGGTTAAAAGCAGACAGTGGGAGTTTGGGGTATATCACTGACAACTGTCCATTGAGCTGGTCCATTATTCACACAGATGGTGTGTGAATGTGGGAGTGCTAAAAGGTACATATAATTTTCAGGCTCTTCTTCTGGTCTCTGAGATAAATTATTCCTGCTCACCCATAAAGCCAGAAGGCTTTCCTAATTTGTGTGTGTTTCCAGGTGTCAATTCTCCCAAAATCTTTTGAACCTGTCAGTCAATTCAAACTCAATTGATGGGGAAGGTGAATGTCTCAGGGATACTTATCTCAGCCACCTCTTTTTCTTAGCCGAACAAAGAACAGGAGTAATTAAAAAAACAATCTCATTAATACCTCTATTGAACAAGAGTATGGCATGCCCTTGTTTTTTAGTAGACAGCAGAGAAGCCACACAGGGTGAGGGATTATGAAAGCTTCACCTAACAAAAAAAATTGTCTTTTGCTCCTTGGTGTTAAACTGAAGAACTTGCTCCTTGATCAGAGCTACTCTCCTGTAAGGCATTCCTAGTACGCAATAATCACAAGTTTAGATGGGTTGCACTCCAAATAAGATAGAATATGTTGGAAACTATATGTTTTTATTCCTAGTATTCAACATTACGGTTTCTGTAAGTATTCTATCCCCTGTGGTTAGACAGAGCCCTTCCCAAGTGATAAATGCTGTTGGAGAACTGTCTATGCTAACACATTGTGCTGTTGTGTTCCAAATACTGTTGCAAATGTGCTAAAATACAGCATTGTGTTATTACATGAGATATTGAAATTCAACTCAGGAAAGGGATACATATAATAATCTTACATTGTTCTGGTTAGAAATTTGTCCTGTGACTTCTTTTGCAGTCTTTTAAAAGGACTTTGAAAATGCTGACAGTTCCTTTTTCTTCCTCTACAAAAACAATATAATAGTAAATCATTAAATTAAAAAAAAATAATTGTGGATTAAGGACTGAATGAAATTCTATACTTTACACTATATGGAATACCAGAATTTGTCTTGATCTTCTCAGTCATTAAATCTACTGTCACAGCTTTGTGGGGACCTTAAAAGGCCCCAAATTCTTATACAGAAATCTATCAGTCCTTTCACATACAGACAGGTGGAGCCTTGACTAGTTGAAAATCTCACATTAACGGGCAACAAGGGAAGTGCCTGGTGGGATGTTCTTTCTCAGTCTTTGTCCTTTAGCTGTTTCACTGTATGCTACATCCTGGTCAGAGATTGATTGTGTTGTATAGCCACATCTGTGAGTTCAGAGCAATACAGATGATAATTTTAAATAAAATAAGCATCATAGCTTCTATGCCCTTCGAGGTGCCATCAGAGGGTATGATAGTCATTTGCCTGTTAAACCAGCTATCACCATCTTATTTATAGTAGTGCATGAAGGGCAGAGCTATGACCTGCCTCTGCCCTAAAAGTCAGAGCATCTATGTTGACCTCAAAAAGTAAGATTGTGTGTGTGTGCGTGTGTGTGTGTGTGTGTGTGTGTGTGTGTGACTTCCTTTGTGACCTCTCTATGTGTTCATGTAGTATTATGCAGTTTTGAGTTTTCTAGGTGTTCAGGTGACAAACAACTCTCTTGCATGAAACTTTCTTACTCATGCTGTCATCGCAACTGAAAGAGTTAGAAGATATTACAATGTGGTTTTCTACTTTCCTCTGTGGAATAGAAAGCAGAGTAATGTTCATATCTCAGGAACTCAAAATAAATTATTCAGGCCCAGTGTTAACAGGAATTGGGCTGTTCTTGGACCACTGTTATAAAGAATTACTTTGAATGCAGATTAATATGTTTAGTGGATGAAATATTGCATCTTCATATTTCAGACTAATGTGATACACTTCTCATTCATGCCACTTTGCACCATACAGCTGATGTCCTGGTTGTTGTTCACAGTCTGGCCAAGCTACTCTAGTGATGCATAAAATATGGTGTAAACTTAGACAAGAAGAGATTTCTTCTTGTCCTGAGTACTGTCTTTGTGAGGTGGTAAATGCTGGAGGTTTAATAATTTGAATACTGAAATATTTTTCTATTAATGTTAACTTTTTCTGTTGTGCACACTTTTTTCTTTTTGCAACTTTTGTAGGCTGCAGCTGTGCAGATATGATTTTGTACTGATGGAGAACACTGAACTGACCTTCAAACCTATCCCTTGTCCAGAAAAGGATACATGAAGAGAGAGCTTCTACTAACTTGATTTCTCTTACAGCAGTGACATTTTGATTATTCCTCAGGATAAAGACTGCAATGAGAAAGGAAATGAGATAAGCTAGATTTATTTTCAAGAGTGTACCTGGTAATATACATTACTTGTTTTGAGTGCCTTAGGGTGAAACTAATTGAAAAGTTCAGATATCTATGTGTTTGGGAAATTTTAATAAAATAAATGTATCATGGTGAAGAACATGCAATGGCCTATACATTACTTGCTAGCAGTGAAGCAAGTACTGAATTAAATATGAATTATCTGCATACTCCTGGCACATTATTTGTCAAGTCATACGTATATTTAATTATTTATTATTTGTAATGGCTTTTAGGTGGAAACATAATTATCTACCTACTAAGTGAATTTAATATACTGTACATGTGATCTACAGATCTAATACACAGCAGTTTTGCTGAGCTGTGTTTATTGGATAAATGAATTCACATTTTCTCATTATATAATGTCTCAGTCTGAGAAATGAAACAACAAGATTTGTGAGCACATATGTAAACTTGCTATTTAAATCAATTATCTTCATGTTCATTGTAGTTTAATATTATTGCAGCCATCCAGATTTTTTTTTTGTTAAAGCTATGGATAGGGCAGTGATGTTTCAGACATGAATTCTAAAGTCTGTTCTGAAGAGAATAACTTAAAAGATTAAATAAATACATTTTCATTCTCTTTCTGCTTGGGTCTCTTGGAATTAGAGCTGCTGCTCAGCTGAGATTGATGACAGCTTTTCACCTATGGTAATGTGAGCAGGAATAAACCCTACAGAAAGACTTTCTTCTCCAGTTTGGAAAAAGCTTTTACAATGCCAGACTGCCTTTCTTGATGGTACTTGTTGACAAACAGATTGTATGTATTTTTCTTCTTTAAGGTTGTTTTATGTATGTAACCCTGGTTTCCTGGTGAATGTATCCTATGTCTGTTATCCTTTTCTTTCTCATGTACCCCACTATCTGTGCTCTTGACAGCAGTACTTTGGTTGAACATATTAACCAATTTCATCTGAATGTCAGTGGAGTGGGATGTCCAAAATCTATGAATTGTAAGTTTTATTGGAAGTCAACAGCTGGAATAGAAAGCAGATGGTGTTCTAAGGAAGGGAAAGGAAGTTATAACTTTGCCCTTTTCATTGCAAGAGGCAGCTTCAGCATGCTGTTCAGTATGTGCAAGGCTCTGAACTAGTCATTGCACATGCTTTTACTTGTCTAGACACATCAAAAAAATACAGAACTGTGGACAGATTTGCTCGTGGACTCACTTTTTGGAAAAAAAAAATATATTCTGTAGAAGTGGTAAATACATTGCCATAGGTTTTCTCAGGTGGTGTTACTCAGCTTTATCATTTTCTTTTTTACTTCTTTGTTCCTTTCCTCTGAGGGAGTCATTAGGAGGAAAAGACATTTTGGTCTGCTTATATGCATGTGTATGGAGGGCTGTGGGGGGGTAGTATTTCTCCTCCCTTTTTTTTAAACTGCTGTTATTTTGTTTGTTTTCATTCTGTCCAGCCTTGCTCTCATCAACCCTAGTTTCCCCTTTACAGGTCTGACTCTCCTTTCTTTCATCATCTTGCCTCCAAATACCTGTTTCTTATATATCTTTAAAAAATCATAGAGACCTGAGAATAAATTTCAAATGTCTTGAACTAGAATACTTCATTGAGTGACATGGATGTTCAAGCATAGAAATGTATCAGCCAGCCTCCTAAGTTTCCTTTTAATGTCGTTTTCTACAACTCTGAAGTTGTTCAGTGTTTATTTTGTTGTTTTTTGGTTTGGTTTTTTAAATAAAATGTTTTATATTCTCGCTTTTTTTCATTGATTTTATGTCTTGCTGAGAAAAACTGTATGAATATTTTTTTGATCATAAACTTTTATTTTGCTTGAGATATTAAGTTGCAAGTTAAAATATGGAAAAAATAATGAAATTGTATTAGCTCTAAATTGGCTGCATAAAAGGTAGATATACTGCTCTTTCCAGTAATGGAATTGAGTGCTTGTTTACTACTGCAGCTATTATTGATGCAGTTGTCAAATGCATGGGTTTTTTCCCCTATTTTGTGGATTGTTTACCTGTATGTACAAGCTGGATTTTCAACTGCTTACTCTATTTAAAGACAGAGACACGTAAAGGTCTACCTTTTCAGCATTTGCTGGGGTTGGCATTTTCACTATGGTCTATATCCTTTGCCACTTACTTGCTCCCAAAAGTAGGATAGAAGTCTGGTAATGCAGCCATTGGAAAGTACTGCCACTAATATATCCTTTTCGGTAGTGTTTGTAACTCATATACAATGGACTATTAGCCTTCTGAATCCTTTATCTATCATGTAAACATACTGGCAAAATGGTGGCTACACAAGAAGTCGTGATATATTGAGTTGTGAGGTAGAGCATAAGACACAAGGAAGAAAATGTGCAGAATTGAGGACTGAGATACCTTCCTAGAATTTTTCTGCTACAAATGCATGGAACAAAATGTGAGATAAGGTGCTGTTGAAAAGGTACAAGGGTACAAGGAGGTGCACAGACATGACTAACAGTGTTGCATGGTGGTGTGGTATAGAGGTAATGCTAATATTGTCGCATATTTTAAACATACCTATAAAAAGGGTAGGACAGGAATAGTGATATTTTGCCTTCATCTGGGTCAACTTTGGATGAAAAGGACAGAAGCGGTGAGGTTGATGAGAAGGTTCCAATAAACAACATGAGAGAAAAAGAAACTTTTTTTTCTCATTTCCCACTTTAGTTGATAATTTCCATTTTGCAAGAGGAACTGTTCCAGGCAGTGCATTTCCAGTGCATAATTGCATTTCGCAAGTGGCTAACCACTTGGACTGTAGCCTCGTGTCTCCCAACACCACCAAAAATGTGCTATAATTGTTTGGAAATGCAATGCTTTTTATGGCTCACTGCCACATGCCATTTTGTACTAATCTTGTCATCTCCCTCAAGCTCAGCAGACGATGCCATAGTCAGGCAGAAAGTGAAAATCTTCCAGGGAGTTCCCTGTTGTGAAACAAGTGGTGATGGTAGTTCAGTGGAGCTCACTTCTGCATCAGGGCTGGAGAGGTTGAACTACATTGCTGTACAGTTTTGCATTATCTGTCAGCATGCAAAATCTACACTAACATTTTTCATTATACTACAAAAAGGTGTACATGTGTTTTCACTTGGAAAATTCAAAATGAGTTGAAAACACCAAATCAATTTCCACTGAGAAAATATAAAAATGGAGAAATAGGGCATTTCAGACTAATTTCACTTGGAATGAAAGATTTGCTTTATGCAACTACCTTAAATACTCTGATTTTCTCTGGGTTCAGTATTTGGCAATAAGCACTGGCCTGCTGGGTGGCCTGGTGATGCTGTCATGCTTTAGTTTTCCCACACATAAGATGGAAAATTGTCCAATCAAGAAACACTTCCTAATTTGTAATGATCAATTTTGTTAACTTTAATTTAGAATTTTGCTGCTATCTAGTGAGTTTAACCATAAGGAACAATCTCTATACATGTGAAGAAAGATATATCCCATTAGTAAATGTAGGCTCTGCAATTAACCAGTATATTGAAGTACTACCAAAGGGATCTTGTTAGTATGTACTTGTAGTAATGAGCTCTAAGTTATTTCTATCAAATTCAACAAGCTTGGGAGAGTTAATGCATTATTTATATTAACTTTTTAGTCATTGGGTGATTAAATTGTTGAGTGACAGATTTATAGAACTGATATAAGCTTGGTTTTCCCATGTTTGTGTTAGACCTGTTCAGTATTTGATAAATTCATGTTTTCTTCTAACTATACTGTTTCAAGTGCCATGACAGTGAGGATGTGTCAAGAAACTCATTAAGCATTAGCAGTCACTGATGTAAGCAGTAGCTTATTTAGACAAAAGACAATGTATAATAAAGGAGATGTTGATTACATCACTCTCTTAATGCACAGTAGGTTGAAATGGTCTAGTTTAAAGATATGTAGAACAAGGCCATCTGCTAGTATAATCTGGGATGGTTTTATTGATTTCATTAATGCTATATTCAGTTAAGGCTGTGGTTTATGATCTCTGCCTCAGATAAGTTTTGATTTCACATTGGGATTACTTATTTGTTTAAGGTAAGTGCAGCTATATGTTGGAGAAATTAATGGCTAAGTTTATATGCAGCGAAGTAGAAAACAATTCAGTAAGGAGATGCTGAAAGGATGGGAAGTATCTTTTTAGGAAGAAGAAAGCCCTGTAAAAACATTTGCTCTTTTTATGCCCATTTTGTAAATAGAGTTACAGGCTACTTCTCGAGGAGCAGTTTAGGGTAATTAATAATTACATGAGACATTAATGTCTGGATGGTAAGTGATGGACCAATACAGCACAGGTGATATGAATGAGGAAGAATTCAAACATGAGGACTGAAAGAGGTGCTAAATCAGAATTTAGGCTAAGTACAGAGTCCCCTTCTGCATTTGATAGCTGCCAATGACATCACTCAGTGGGTACATCAATTTATTTTTCCACTTTGAAGTTTCCAAGATTTCTTCTGAGTATATCCAGATGCGTGATCAGTCACACGCTGTGATCAGTCAGTGCTGAATAGTTTGACAATGCCTCCTAGATTATCAATATCCCAAGTTTAAGTATACTTACACCTCCCTCTTCACTCTGATGGGCGTGCCTGGCGCACATCTAATGCTTTGAAGTGAACTCCACACAAAAAGTTGACACAGAATCTGCCTTCTGTTAAAAAAGCATAACAAAAATGTTATGATATTACTCCCAAGCAGACTGAGCTTATGGCTAAAGAAACCCTGTTTGGAGTACAAGTTATTTGTCCATCACATAAGGCAGATTTAGGTCTACATCTATGGATTCCCAAGGTAGCGCTATTGACCTCATGCTCTAAGCCATCCTGGGCTGGGTCACTTTTCCCTCTCCTCTTGAAGGTGTGCTGGTGTTCAGAATGGGACCAAGACTGACTGCAATAGAGAAAGCACAGGTGAGCCCAGCATGGGGAGTACTCAATGGGAGAGGGACTCTCGGGTGACAGGCCTTACTTCAGGGGCTGTTATTGTATTTTTTACATTAAATGGTCAATGTGTAAAAGGGGCTAACTCTTAAAAGTCTGTGTTCAGCTATTTTCAATTCCAGCTGAACTGTCTGTCCTTTCTCACAAGGTGAAGAAGCAGCCTGTATGCCTACTGCCACAGAGCTCTGGATTTACTGCAGCTGCCAAAGAGGCACTGCAACGTGGAATCAAAATCTGCTTTTAGCTGTAGCCCTTGCATCCTTCTGTGTGCTGTGGGAGTGTAGGAGAGAAACCTGATTAAGAATTTTATGACCTAAAAAAGTAATGTGGTTGCTTTTAGATAAGTTCATCTTTTAGGTCCCTGACCTGCTGTGATTTTAGTGCAGCTGAAAGTAGTGGTTGTGGCCACTAAGTAGCATGGTCCAGGAGGAGAGGATTGGTGGCTTTAACTGTGGATGATTACTCATATGCTTCAGCTCTAGCAAGTCCTCAGACAAGTGCTGGTCTGGTCCCATTGACTGACTCCCCAGTACTGACAGAATGCATTAGGTGTGCTCCTGGAAAGCATCTTTCAATTTAATTTAATTTGAAAGCAATCCACTCTACATGCTCTTGGACCACTCTGCAATGCAAACAAGGATGGGGTAAATCAGGATGTTCCTAATTCAAACTAAAAGGCTTATGCAGGTACTGCCAAAATGCTGTGGATGTTTCTGAAAAATGAGAAGATGACACCTGTTTAAAAAGTAAAAGGAAGGGTGACACCTGTGGCAGTTACTATTTCTACCATACCTCAGAATATCAGACATCCACCTGCTTCCTGCTAGACTGAGTAATGGAGACGTGGTGATTTTTATCATATTTTTCAAATGCATGCAGTTTACACATTAATTATATAGTGTATATAACTCATATCTATGTTTCTTACAGTGTTCTCAGTATGAGTGTAAGGAAATGCGATAATGGTCCTACTAATACAATGTACAGAGAAACGAGGGATAAATGAAGATGAGAAAAATGTGTTAAGGTTTTAGAAGAAATGAAATAGTTGTCAGAAGAGGGCAGCGCTTTCACATAAACTGTAAACCAAAACCAATACAGAAAACATCTTAAATTATTCCCTTCACTACAGTTAAGCATGCCACTGTGGGGTTAACCTTGTTAAGAAAACTGCAACATGCACCAAACTTGACCACCACAAGAAAACTTCTCTTTTGTACTACCTTCAAAGGACAGAGGTCTGGCTTTGTAGTAGTAGCTTTTTCCTGTTACGTTCAGACAACTAAGTTAGAAATGATTTTAAGATGAATCAACAAAGGGAAATGAGATCATCTTTTTTATTTCTTTTGAAGTTAAAGGCAAATGAACTTCAAATACTTTGGGTATTAAGGGCAAAATACACTTGCTTAAATACTATTGAAGAGAGGTAAGACAATGCTTACATTAAGAATTACCAAAGCACCAATAAATTAAATTAATGATGCTTTATTGATGTTGTCTTAATCACATCAGTCTGTCTCAGTATTTATTCAAATACAATATGTAGTCATGAAGACTGTTTCAAATAGTGAAATTTGTATCATAAGCAATTAGCAGACTGGCTTTATACAGAATTTGTTGCAGTGAGTAGACTCCAGCTGCAGCTAGTCTGTATCTACTACAGTGGAGAAAAAAACCCAAAACAAACAAACAGCTAAAATTTGAATGACATCATTTGTGAACTGATACAAAAGATTATGAAGATGTGTTTTAATTTCTGATTCCTTAGTGGAAGGAGTAGCTTTGTGCCTGTGTCCCTTTGTGAGTAATTTAGCCCAGAGTCAGGGCAATGAAGCAGGATCTCCCAAGATCACCACTAGTGTAAGTAGGCATACTTCATAAAAAATTAACACAAACATGACAGTTACATGTTACATTGTTCCAATTAAGAAAAAAATACACAGCATAAGGAAGGAGAAAAGGTTGTCTTAAGGCATTACCAGTTTTCTCCCTACCATTCATGTACTCCATGCTTATGGATGCTTTTAGTCTGTGCTTTCCACCCTTCAGGCAAGTCTAAGGGAAAGGCAGAGAGTTAATCATAGCATGGCATACTGCTCAACATGAGGTGCATGCATTGTTATGTATTAGATGCCAAGACACACCCCTATTCCTATAAAATATAGCAAGACATCTTCACTGTAGATGCAGAGCAGATGGGGATTTAGCTTTTCAGTTCTTATTTAGAAAAATCCTTTGACTTTAAAGCATTTGATTCCCAGCTGATTTTCCTTAAAGGAACAGAGTGCTGTATGAAAGGTGTCAGGAACTGTGCTTATGGTTTGAAGGTATTGTGGTATATATAACACATATTACTGTATTTTAAGACAGCTGAATTTTGGATATTTCCCAATGTTTTGACTAGCAAAACACATGGGATCCTGGTAGGTCCGCATTATTGAAGAGACACATATAAACTGGAAATTTTCCAGAAACAGTATGACTTCCTGTCTAAGGTCTGTCTCCTTCTGAGCCTGGTTGAATTGGAGATAATAGACTTGTATACTTGTCTATGAGTATGCATGCAATAAAAGCTTCAGCCCTCATATAGGTTATTGTTAACTTGTCAGTAGGATACCTAGGCCAATCTCAATTATCAGTAGCTGAATCTAATTTTAAAAAGTGGGATTTTTTTTTCTTTTCCCATTTTTGTATTTCTTTCTTTCTGAGCTAAAAGAAGACAAAGACTATTCTGGTCAACAACATTGCCAGATTTACTTTGAAATTGTATGTCATTATTGTGGAAGGAATACTTTTTAAAATGTCTTAAACTAGAACCACTTTTATAGTAAATATAATAAACATATAATATATAATGGTATAGAGTATATAGCTCTATCAAGTGAAGTACTTGTGCTGATTTATATTGTACCTGGTCCATCTGCCCTAATTTCTGTAATCAAAAAAGGTATACATAATTTTTTGATGTCTCTGAATCAAACTTTTTTTTTTTTTTTCCATGCTATCTTTCTGGTTGTTCTTTGAAGTACCTGCATGTATATTTTATTAAATTTGATAAACTGAGGAAAGAAAATGAATATAATTTGATTAAATGAGTCCAAAAGTTTCACCAACTATTCAACAGCCCACACAAAATAATGTGAGTCGTTGGGGTTTATTTTGAGTGGAGAGGTTCAGAGAGGTCAGGGGGCAGGGGATATGCAGATAAGCATCTTTATTGAAAAAGGAAAAAAGAGAAGCTTTATCCAATATGTGCAAATAGGTGTCAAGAAGCTGACCTCTGCCTATCACAGGACTGATAGACAATGCAGAGTGATGAGGACAAAGTGCAGTCAGTCACTGGGAGAACTTCTGCCTTGCCTGAAAATGTAATTGCTACCCAATCTACATCAGTGTATTTTGATTGGTATCAAAAACCTGATGTTTAAATTTCTCCAACTAAACTGTGTCACCTTTATTGGGGTAGGTGAGGAAGCTTGGAGATTTGAGGATATTATAATGACCAGAAGGACAGTGATTACAAGTCTCCAAGAATGGAGACAGAAAATATTGCAAATCTTCAACCTGATCAGCGGTGTAAAGCAAGAGAAATAAAGAAAAATATAGGAAGTCTTTCAGATGAAGAGGCAGTCAAAGTAGTGACAAAAACAAGCTCTGGAATGTACTCAAGGAAAAGGAGGGAGAATTTTGAGTGAAGTGTTATCTAGGAAAAGTACTCCAAGTTGCTAAGAAGGGATCTGTCCAGTGTCGGACTTTGTAGACATAGTTGCATACTGGACTGAGCCAGATGAGGCTCATTCTAGTTCAGATGAGTGGGTTTTAAAGTCAGAGCTGGATCCTGAACTGTCTGTCATCTGAAGAAATGCTGCCTCCAGTAATCACTGCTCTCTACCCTGGTACAGCTTTTACTGCTACACTCTTTCTGGGAGCCATGCCACCCAAACTTGGCTCAGTGGGCAGCTCCTCCTTCCCCTGCCCACTCAAGCACAGAACAAGAAGTCCCCATCCCTGGAACTGCCTGCAAGTCTGGCAGCTCATCCGTTTCAGCACCTCCCTCCAACAGCCATTTTTCTTCCCAACAAAAAAACCACACAGGACCACAAATGACAGTTTACTGCTTGGTTCTTAAAGGCTATGCTCAGTGAGAGAATAAGTTTTGTGCTTAAAAACATAGGACTGTCCATTTCACAAAAATAATCCCAATGACATTAACATTATTGACATTCTTAAAAGTGCAAAATCCAAAAAGAGAAAAAAATGAGACATTACAATATCTACTCCTGAATGGCTTTCAGGTCGCAACTGAAACACTGGAGCAGTGTAATAGTTGGTGCCAACACTCCTCACTTCATTCCTCCTCTGCATGTTATGCAGAAAGCTCCAAGTTTGTTAGGTTGCAAGTTATTGTACTTTTTTTTTGTATGTTTACTAGATCTTGAAGTGTTCAGCAGAGTCAGTAGAAAGATTGCTATTGATTGCAAAGTGCTTGGATTAGACCTCTGCCCCCTCCCAAAACCCCACAAAACAAATAGGAAAAGAGGAAAAGATCATATCAAGATTAAATCTAAAGCAAATGAAGTGGAAAAAAAAAATTATATGAACGCTTACCTACATCAGGTACAATGTCAATGAAACCTTGAAAATGCAATCCATTCTAAAAAAATAAATATAACTAGATCTCTTTCAGTAGTTTTATCCCATTATCTACAGGGACATAGACATTGCACTTGGTTTCTGTCTCATGCAAGACTTTGAAGAAGAGACAACATTTTGTGGCATACAAATCACTAGAATAAGGATCCAAGATTGAATAAAATATGCTTGAAATGATTCTCTATATGGAGATGCAGCTTTTGCCTACAGCATTAATATATTACAGTTTGGCATCTCTAAAATATAGCTGTGAAGAATGCTGTGAACTTGCTAATTAATAAGACTCTTTTCCTCAGACATTTCATTAACCTAAACTTTTTCGTTTTCTGTAGATTGAATGCATGCATGCCTGTTTTTAACCTTTGCACAATGGCTTCTAATGTTATAATTAATTTATTCCCACTAGCAAGAGGAGAATATTGCGTTATAGAAGTAATTCAAAATGAGTCATGCATAATTTATACTGATCAATATTGTTGAGTATAATATTTTATTTTCTCTGATGACTTTTCATTTTATAGAAATAATGTATTGTCAAAAATACAGAACTCTAACATTTAATTTATCATTTAGCTTTGAACAATACAAAGGCAAATATTCAGAAGGATCCAGAGGAGACATGAACATAAAGAGTTAGAAATATGTTGCTTGCCCAGGTAATATCTCCAATTACCCCGACTATGTCCATTATCTTTTAGCAGCTCCATGTGTGAATGCCTTTTTATTTATGTAGCACATAATGGGTGTATGTTGCACTGGGTTTGGGGTTTTCTGCAGAGAGGTCAGTTCTGAACCATTCTGTTGCACATCTGCCTGGAAGATGAGAATAATTTTCTGATAACATTACCAGAGAGATAGAAAAAGTCACATCATGTGTATGGTGGGATGGCGTAACAACTGCACCCAGTTCCTTCTGACCCTGACACTCCACCACTGCTAAAGGCCAGCTTCACTCCTCACTTTTCCCACCTATTTGATCCGAAGAGGAGTGTGTTTGACAATTCATGCCATGGACCGTTGCATTCTGTGGGGGATTGAGAGGGAGCAAGTGGGAAATTTTCCCTTTTTACAAGACTAGGCTGGTCAGTTTTCTTTATTTTGTTCTGCTTTGATTTTTCTCCAATTGTATCCACAGTAGAGGAAGAACCACAAGGGTTTCATTGTCTGAAAAGAAAAGTCTGGAAATGGGCTGGCAAGAAGAGGGCGAAGAGCATCAAAATACCTACCCTCTTTGAGGCCACAGGGTAACAAAGAACAGACATCAGCTTTCCTTTCAATTTTAGCTAAAGAGGGACTGATGGTCCCAGCCTCTTCTCTCAAGTAAAAAATGACAGGACTAGAGGAAACGGCCTGAAGTTGCAACAGGGGAGGTTTAGATGAGATATTAAGAAGAATTTCTATACTGAAAGAGTAGTCAGGTGCTGGAATGGGCTGCCCAGAGAGGTAGTGGAGTCACTGTCCCTGGAAATATTAAAAAAACCATGTAGATAAGGCACTTCAGAACATGCTCTAATGGGATGGTGAGAGGTATTTTGTGTGGGTGGGGGTTTTTTTGTGTGGATTTTGTTTGTTCATTTTTGTTGTTTTGGTTTTTTTGTGTTGACAGCTGGATGCAATGATATTGGGGGTCTTTTCCAACAATGATGTTTCTGTGAGAGACTGAAGGACTGGCACCGTATCAGTAGTCTGATGAGCACCCTCTTAAAGGTTGGGGCAATCATAGGCAGAACTATTTACTGCTGAGAAGTGACCCCAGATTTAATGAAGCTGCAGCCTAATTAAACTATATCCCTTGCACCTTGTCCCTTTTACCTTATTTTCTTCCTTCTTGGTGTTACTATTCATGCTATCACTTTGCAGAGCTCCAGGAAGGGAATTTACTAGTTCACTGGATACCTGCATTCAGAGGCATCCAAGGTTGTATGTCAGGTTGCAATGCTGATGCTAGATGAAACAGAAGTACTGTTCTGTAAATAACTTACCTGTGAAAAGCCATTATTTAATTCACACATTTTTCATTAATAGTTAAGGTTTTGTTTCCTGTGACAGATGCAGTGGAAGATAGAACTAGCTGGGTACTTCTTCAGCACAGGTATCAGCTGATGTTAATTTTACTACTGATTTACTTTCTTGTGAAATTAGATTTAAGTTTTCATGAGAATGAGACCTTTAATAGATAAAGAAGACAAAAGCACTCTATGTTTGGGAAAATACAAGACATTCTATAGCACTAATTGTTTTAGGTATAGTAATTAGGAACTTAATATATTAGTAAACAGGAATGTGAAGGAGATGGATTGATACTGGTTAAAAAAAGGTACAGTAACTGTTACTGGTGCAAGTTATCGCTCTCCTGTTTTGCATGCTTATGATCAGGCAAGGCACAGAAGGAAGACTTTCAGTAAATCTCTGTAGGCAAAATAAGCCCTAATTCTCTTGTTAATATAGCAGGTTAATGTTTAAGTATTTGGGCTCAATATTGGCAGTGAGCAGACCTAAACATCTTATTTCCAACAACTGATTGTAGGTACTATTACTCTATTTTATTCTTTTTTTTCTGTACTGTTTTTTGTAAAGCAATTTCCTGTGTAGTACCTGTACATTAATTTCATCACAGTTGGAGAATTTTGTAACAAGAATGTTACTGTTATGGCATCCTCCCACTCCCCCCAAGAAGTCTGGCAATAAATAGTTTTTCAGGTATTCAGTTATGCACAAAATGTTTTGAATTCATGGTCTTTTTCAGTGTGCAGATGGTTTTGGTTTTCCTGCTTTAGTATTCATTTTGTTATTCCCTTTGTGATTGTTCTGGCTTAACTGGTGTTTATTATATAGCACTCTCCTAATTATATGCTTGCATACTGCAAAGTTTAGGGGTTTGAATGTCTATTATGTGTCTATTCTGCAACTCTTCATAAATTTTTTTCAACATGCTTTGACACTGCAGTCATTCCAGAGAACATCATTAAAACTGTCCTTAATGTCTTTTAACTTGTTAAGGGTGGCACTTCAAGTTTGTTTTATTTGTCATTCTTATTCCATATTTTTTTTCCTAGCGTTTTGGCAAAGTGAAATGAAAATTGCAGAATGGCAAGAAGAGTAAGCAAGCCAGTAATTATCTACTTTGTATGCTTATGTTGTGAAGTATTCCATCCTGAAAGTTTTGTGGATGCATGCTTATTCAGAAGTATGTAGGGCTACAAAATTGTTTCTTGAGAAATGGTCTTGTGCCTGTATTGATCTGCTCAATTCAGATCTAGGTTTTTGTTTTTTTTTTTTTTTTGGGTTATTAAAGATGAAAGGAGCTGAAATTCACATGAAAATAATGCTGAAAGTATGGTTTCACTACATGGAGAAATTGAATCAAGAAACAGACTGGCTTGAAAGTAATAGCAACAAAAGCAGAAAAGAGCTTTTGTAGACCCAGCTTAATTTCCAGATGTAGTTCATAGCATACCTTCAAAACCAGTTATACTATCTCATTTAAAGCCCTAGCAGCTATAGGTCCAGCTACCTGTCTCAAAGCTCCTAGTTTCAAGATCATGCTCCAGGCTGTTGAATACACTGTAAGCCTTCTGGGAGTTGGGAAATCCCAGCTGTGGTTGGAGCAGTTTGCAGTCGTACCAGTTGAGTCAGACTTTCTGCAGATCAGTCTTTTCAGCCCTCAAGCTTTTTACTCCAACTGCTTTTCTTAAATTGAGAAGCTGGTCTGAAACATACAGTCTCCACTTCTTTTTTCCTCTTCCCTCACTGTGATTTATTGCTTTCTAATTTCTGCCAGCACACTGTTAACAGGGTGAACTGATCAATAGAAAAATCTGTGTGGAAAAATAAACTTAGAGATGTCCCTGAAACACTTTTAACCCAGCAAATTACAGAAATATGTCTCAATCCACTGACTTCCAACCAGTTGTATTGGATAACTCCAGGAAGATTAAGTGAAGCAGGTGTATGAGAATGGTCTGGCTTTACTGCAAGAAAGACATATTTTAAAGCACACCTTTAATACGTATTTTAGGTTGTCTTTGAAATTGTTACAGCCAGATGGTAAATAATAGGAGTTTTGTGAATCAATACAAAGATGCCTGGGTATGGGCCTGTTGCAGTGTTTTCATTACAGCAGACACAGGAGGCATATTTCCAAAGAATATAATATATCTTGTCTTTGAAGGTGTCTGTCGTGAATATTTTCACAATCAGTGTTATCTTTGGGTGGAAAAAAAAAGTTTCATAAAGAGAATTGAGAATCTGAGTAATAGAATATTTCTGTTACTATGATGTCAGTAGGAGTTATTGCTACTGTGATGTAATGTAATAATAGGAAAAGAACATAAACCCAGAAAAAAAAAAAAAATTTCAGTCTACCGTGACATTTTAGCATTTTCTGGATCAAATTAAAAAAAACACTGACAGCAAATTCCAATTAAAAAAAAATAAATCTATAGGAATTATTATTGAAACCAATATAATTATACAAAAATACTTGTTTACTTCAAAAATGTTTTCAGCAAGAAAACTGTCACAATATAGCTACATGTGTAAGTAAATTAGAGCATTCAGCAATGATCTCATAATTTTTTCAGTTCAATAGACTTAATTATGCAAGTATTTATGATCAGTTGGTTTAACCTATCAAAATAACCAGGTTACCCATATAACTTATGGTTGCATCACATTTTTCCAAACCCAGGGCACTGCGCTAGTAGAGATGACAT
Organism: Actenoides hombroni; assembly: GCA_024336885.1. Taxonomy (NCBI): domain Eukaryota; kingdom Metazoa; phylum Chordata; class Aves; order Coraciiformes; family Alcedinidae; genus Actenoides; species Actenoides hombroni. Next base: position 820,734 of record WUAM01000317.1, read on the forward strand.
TAGTTCTACTCCTCCCTCACTTTCACCCTTTCCAGTTGGATTCCTTATTAGGTGCTTTACTCAGTCTCCATTCCCATGTCCATGCTTTCCGTATGTGAAAGCTTTCAGTATTGCTTTACCCTTTTTGAAACTTCTATTAAAATGAGTAAGAATTTTGTCTGATTGTGAAGCACGGGAAAGGGCCTTATCTGAATAAGCTGCTTAGCAGCTCTTCTTTCAGACTTTCCACATCGAATTGCTCTGCAACAGTTTTATTTTTTAAGTTAAAAATGAACACAATTTTCATTTTTCTGTTATCTGTAATACATTGGTGGGGTTTTAATTTCTGAAAGAGGAAGAAAACATCTTTTTTGGTTTTTTTTCAAGTAGACATTACTTTTATCTTATTTGAGCCACACAGAGTGTTAAAACAAAAAGAGCAGAAAATATAAAACAAATTCCATGGGACTCATTATTATAATCAGTTTTTTTTGTAGCTGAAGTGCTAAAATTATCAATACAAGCAATGACTAGCTCTGATTACATGCGCTTGTATTAAGAATTCATAAGCAGTACAGTTTTATGAACATGATCAGTTTAAATAAAGAAGTTCCCATCAGAAGTGTTGTGGTTGATTCATTAAATTTATATGTGTTTGTTTTATTTAGTAGAAAGAAAGACTTTTTAAAAATTAAATATTTTAACCTACAGACAAGGAGACTAGATGATAAGGAATGCAGTAGAGCTGGAGAAGAATTCAGAATTTGGGAATGTAGGAAAAACATGATCTATGCAGATAAACTATAAATATGTGTCTGTGGAGAACAGCATCCAATAGAAAATGCAGGAAAAGGCGGTGGAAAAGACAGCAATGTTTCATTTGTGTCATCTTGTGTTGTTTTCTTCTATAGAGGAAAAGACTCTATTCTGGAATGAACTAGTGTGTGTTTGAAAGGAGGAAGGAATTCAGACTCATTTACAGAAGCTCAGGAAAAAAAGAAACAGGCAGCATCTGGGGATCATATTCTGATTCATCCTACTGCTGGTGCCATGTTTCCTTTGATACTGATGTCTTAAGGCAGTAGGGCTGTGAAAACCATAAGTAACTAAGGGTTTGTAGCATTTTTTCAGGCTACTCCCCATGATGGTTTTGTGACAAATCCTATAGGATGAATTTCTGTTGACATTGTTCCTTCTTCATAGTGACCCCTGCTGGCAGCCTAAAACTGATGTGATTTAGAAGTGCTGAGGCACCTCTAAATTGCAAGAACTGTTGTATTATGGGATCAGGATGACTGCAGGGAAAAGAGGCAAGGACACTAAAAGTGTTTGCTAATGAACTTATATATGTGTATAGCTAAAGATAACAAGCTATAGCTGTTTGTCTGCTTTTGTGAATTAATGTACCTGCTCAATGATTTGACTGAGTCAAATCCTAGGACACATGTTGTCCCTTCAAGGGCAAAGGTGCTGCATTTTCTGTCTCCCTTGCAAGAGGGGCTATTGTGGTTTATAACATTAGTTCCAGGGTGCCTACATGTTGTCTCCCATTATCTTCATATGGCCTGTTACACATTATTGTAGAAGCTATGTGTATTTGGTAAGAGCATGAAATCATCCTGGTTTCAGGTCCTTGTGCTACTTTCGTATAATAGTATTCATATCAAGTGTTACTTTATTTCTTCAAGTTAATAATATATCAGGTGTATGAATAACATACCTATATGACAGCAAAAGTATCTGCAGAGGTGCAGTTATCAAGAAAACAGAAATTTATGTTTCATATGGGTGAGTGACAGGCTTCTCTTTGTCAGCCCATGTTAAAGCATAGGCCTCTGTTAACTTATGTAGGCCTATAGAAAGGGTTTGGTAGTCGTTTATCTGATTTCAGCAGTGATTATACCTGGGGTATCACACTGTCTGCAAGCCCTGGAAGAAGATTTTCATTCAGCCTTTTAGTCCTGTATCCCTGTGTTCAACAGTCGCTCTAGCTAGCTGAGTGAGGAGACTAAATCAAAACCATGTTCAAGAGGTACCCTATTGTTCTGTATGATTGCTGGTATTTTTTGGCTTGGGAGCTACTGTAGATGCCAACATTCCCAGACTAGGTTTTTCTGCTCTAGGCTAGCATGATATGCAGCAGAAACTCCTGAAATCAGCTCAGGAGTTAATTAATAATTTAATTAATACTGTATTATCTTCTAGTCTTTTTAAAGAAGAAGGGGAGGTCTCAGTATTAGTCCCCTGAGGAAGAAGGCAAGGGCACCCTACCCTCTTTCTGACATAATGTTATCAGTGTTCCTATCTAGGATTATCTATAATCAGGGGAAAAAAATTTAAAATGTTAGTGGTAGAAAGTATTGCCCAGTATTTAGGGCAGTGGCCCAGGAAACCAGAAACGAAGATTCAAACTTACAGCCACAGTCAAAGTGTTCCCATTCCTCTGCCTTGGCTCTCCATCTATAAAATGAAAAATAATGGTATTCTTCTACCTCCTATAAATGTTAGAAATGCACTAAGTTTTGTGAAGCACTTGTTACTTAGGGATGGGGAATGCAAAAGTATAGAAGATTAAATTCCTTATGAAAAAAATCTCTTAACTATTAAGGAATTCTCCATAGCATCCTTAACAATCAGTTTTAGCTGTGTTTTAGTACTAGAACTTTCAGACTCGAACTTTCTGTCCCTCCCTCCCCCCTCCCATGCCCTTTACAAGTACCATCCAAGCTGTGCTAGACTTGATGTCAAATTAAGACCTTTATGTTAAAAGATTCCTCTGCTTTCTCCACCTTTTGCAGTGATCAAGCTTATAACGTGTCTGGACATACTGTTAACATAGATGACTTCTCCTGAAACAAACTTACCCCCCAAAGCACTTGACCATCTGTAATCACTACAGCATGATAACTTGGGGTTAGTTCTGTTCTGCTGCTGGTGTAACTTCTTTGATTGCATACACAGGAGTAGCAGAAATATTTTTTGGTGCTTGCAGGATTTGATGGGTGCTCTCATGGCCTCTCATGTGAAATCTTTGTGATGGGACATTCTCCATCAAGAATACTGAATGAGTAAAATTGTCAGGGTTCAGTCTGGTACCACCTGGAGTCAAAAGCTAAATTGTACAACCAAATAATGGCTTGAGGCAGGAGGAATTATTTTGAGAAGTTTGGTTTGGGCCATAGAGCTTGAGTTAGTTTTGTCTCTTATTTCAAGAAAGTTTGGTAAACTATGTCACACACAGGAGACTTTGTACTACAGTGTGCACACAGCTATTGTTTATATGATTAAATAAAGAGATCAGGGATCCAAATATGCTGAAATGCTTCTTCAAACCATATGCAGTCTAATACTTCCTATGGAAATAAATAAATGTAAGCCTGTCACTTTAAATATATGGAAATCGCTTGACTTTAATGATACAATTGCAAGACTTTCCTGCAGCCACAAAGAACATGACTAATCTGGAGTGAGTCTTTGAAGTGCAAATTGTACATTTCCCACCAAACACTTGAAGTAAAAGATGGGAAACATCAATTCACACTACAGACAAAAAAAGACTCTAGTTTGTCACAAGAAGAAAGGTTTTAAATTTGCAATTTTCATCTACAAGATAAGGTGCTAATGAATTTTATATTTTATCCAGATGGGTATGCAAATTTATTCTGAACTTTGTTACAGAGCATCTATTGTGCAACTACCAAAAAAGGTGGAGACTGTCGTCAGTTGAGGGGGAAAACATCTAATTTACCTTGTTGTGGTTTTTGTTTGTTTCTTTGTTTTGTTTTCTGGTTCTTTCATGTATTCTTACATGGAAGCCTTATCCAACACTGTGATTAAAAGTAGTAGAAATTTTTTTTTTTTTTTTTAATAAGTTTCAGGTCAGGCCAGTGTTGGAAGAGGCTGAAATTCTCCTTTTGAGTTTTGGCAGAGTAGGCAATATCTAACATTCTCTACCAATTTGTTTTTCTTTAGATAATAAACCACATTCAATAAATTAAAAGGTATTTCTCAGGGTAGAGGTGTGGAGGATTCCATATAAATGACCTTGATCTTGTGATCCACCAATGACAGAACAAGTGTTCATCTAGTTTCTCTGTAGAAGCAGAAGAGCTGTAGAGAAAGTTAATTTCCTAAAGACAGATCTATTCTAACAACAACAAAAAAACTCAAACTGGTGAACTACGATGTACAAAAGATTTTGTTATAAGGTCTGACTTCTGTATAAGTTGAAATATTGCTTTACATCGAGAGTAGCTGAGTAATTTCCAACAACCTAATAGGAATCTTAAACTAAATCCACATTTAGAGGTTTCCACTTAAGTGGAATGTCCTGTATTTCAACTTGTGTTGCCTATTGCATCTTGTCATGTCACTGGGTACACCTGAGAAGAGTCTGTCTCTGTTTTCTTTACACCTATAATGTAATTATGATTAAAGTGTTTTAAGTATCTGTAGCTCCAGATTAGAGTAAGATGACCAACTGATTTTCTTCCTGATTTATTCCATTTCCTTCTTCAGCTCTGTCTTTTAGGTTATGACTTTTGTTCTGTGTAGCGATACAGGAATTAAGCAACATGAAGTTAAGTCTGTTAAAATGTGAGGAGCAGTCAGCTTTACAGAGCTATTCCCTACAGCTAAGCCCTAAGAACTATTTCATATCTGAAACACACAGACTTTAAGTCATAGGTGGTTGCATACATGTGGCTCTTCCTAGTAATGCAATTCATGAAATGTTTTTAAAATTTTGCTCTGGAAACACTCTTCAAACATGAATACTATCTCAAGTTACTAGGATTTTTTCAACTACAGACCATTTTCTAAGTGCAAAACTGAGTCCAGTCTAGATCTCTCTCATCTACAGAATAAATCACTGGGACAAATTTCATGCTTGGCTACAGCAGCATAAATGTAAAGTAGATTCATTGAAGGCAGCTGGGTAACTACAGATTTATGCTGCCATTAGTGAGAAGTGATTTGCTGGAAATGTTTGCTTTTTTACTTCCTCATTGCTACAGCTTCTATATCAGTAAAATGTGTAATAGTTATTATTTGGCCCTAGTAGCATTTTAACAATTAAATAGCAAAGAGGTAAAACTTGCCCAAATTTGGCATAAAAAGATATTTTAAGTACTTCCTTCCTGTAGGTAGTAGGAAACCTGGGTTTTCTAGGAGGATGCAGGTTATGGTGTCAGGCTGCATCTCTGTCCAGCTGCTCCTTTGAAATTTAACTCTTCTGCTACATTCTTAGAAAGAGTTGTTGCTACATTTTGTAACAGTAGGTGCTTCAGAAGAGACATACTATTACCTCATCCCAAGGGGGAAAAAAAGGCTGTGCAGTGAACTTAATCCTTATTAAGTACCACAGAAGCCATGAGGGAGTATGATGCTGCACTCACAGGAAGACTTCTTCCAGAATTCAGGTGTAGTTATTACACATCAGAGAGCTCAGATATGAAGCACCATCATACAACACTTGGTTTCATGATCTTCCTTGTTCCTATATATCAGCAGATTCATAAATATCAGCTTCTCTGAGTTAATATTATTTTTGTGTAATTGAGGGAAAACAAGAGCATACCAGAGAGGTGACGGATCACTGTAAATTGCAAAAAGACTGTTTGGGTAATCTGTTCTTGAAAAATTATTCTCCTTATATTAATAATAATCACAAACAGTAGATTTCTTAGCTATCAGCAGCACTGGATTTGAGGATCTGTTGCAGGATGGAGTAGTGAGGGAAGAATCTTAAGACCGCTTTTTCAGGCCCATGTTTATGGCAGTGGCCATTAATGACAGAGTCTGTTGGAAGAAAAAGGCAATGGAAAAGTATTTTTCAGGCCCACCTGAAATAAATTAGATATCAACTTTGTCATAGGCATCTCAGGAATGGCCTTGTCCATCAATATTTATCACTGCAATAGTTATCAAGACTGGTAACACTATACTTTTTCTGTGACAACTGCCATCTCTATTACAGCAAATACAATGGATCAAACCTCCAGCATTAATTCGGCAGATTGATAGTGTACTTTAGTTTATTGCCATCTTACTGGTCTTCATTTTATATCTGCCCTTGTGGCCAGATTCTCTTCTTTGGAAAAACACATTCCATCTAGCGATTTATTGCCTGATATGCTTCTTAAAATGTCATATAAAATTGAATTTTAATAGACACAATTGGTAATAATCAATGACCTTTTAGGAGATATTGTGCCAATAAGTGGTTACAGACTATCTTGCCTGAAATATCTACAATGATCCTATTCTTTCTCAAAATATCTGAATAATTCCTCCAGGAATTTAATAAAAGCTTCACAGGCTAGTAGATAGGGCAAATAGTCTCTCTTGCCTTTTATTGTGGTAGCTGGAAAGAAGGTTTTTGCAAACAAAGTGAATGTGTAGACTAAATTGTGTAATTTTGTATTATGAGAGACCAGAGTCATCACATCTAATATACGTTGTGGCTGCACTGAGAATTTTAAAGTGAAATTTCCCTTACCTCAGCCACCTTGCAGTGGGTTTGTCTGGCCAGCTACACAGTGAAGCTACAGGTTTGCCTGGCTGAGCACTTCCACTGAGTTCCCAGGTAAGTTAATACAGCTAAAGTTTAAGTCTACTCTGCTATGGTTAGTTTGTTACAAATACCAAAATGAACTAGATTAAAGTAACAGGCTGTGCAATTACTATTTGGATTGTGTTTCAGGCAGACACTGGAAGAAGGATTCAGCTGTGGGTGTCTGTACTAGAAATATCAGTGTACGTAAAGTGGAACTACATGTGTGAATTCAGAAGTGGGTAACGGCCTTTCTCAGGGAAACAATTCCATTAGTTTAAAAACTCCTGCTGACAGACTGATGTCCAGACAATCTCTGAGCAATGGCTACCTTGAAAACCAACCCTCATTCTCCTCTTCTCCCCCCAGCTCTGGCCTCTTCTGCATGTACCCCACGATGTTATGAGGCATGGAATAGCTATTTGGCAAATTCAGTCAGCTGTCCCAGCTGTGTGTCCCTTCCCAGCTTCTCTGAAAATTCTTAGGTTTTATCATTCTTCATGTTCAGTATAAAGTAAAACATTAGCTACAGCTGCAAACTGTTAAGAAGCATGGCTTACCCTGCCTATGAGGGTGAAGACTTTTTGTTTTAAAGAAGACATCCAGATTTCTAAAAGTGTGAAAGTCCAGAGAGAGGTACCTAAAATCATTTTTACATAGGACATGTAGGTTATCTATTTAGAATTGTGCAACAAATTCTTCAATGGGAAAGATGATCAGTATCTTTTTTTCTGTTTAGTCATAAAATGTGTTTAAAGTGCTACATGCACTACTTATGACAGTCTAGCTCAAATAATTGTGTGATAATTAATGGCTTGACAAAAAGCTTTTCTTTTTTTTTTTTTTAAACAAAATCTATTCAAGGGGAATTTTAAGCAGGCACTTTCAATCCTCAATTGAAAGTATGTCTTGTCAGACATTATTTATCTGCCCCACTGCTTGAAATATAATGAACAAAGTTTGATACATTGCAGAGAAAGACTTGCAAAGGAAGTGCAAAACACTAACTGGAAGTATCAAAATGCACTGAACTCAGCAAAATGCATTGTAATACATCATATTACGAACATGTTGACCGTGGAAGGAGGGTTTCCTAAACCAGCAGTAATACGTCTGTAGCCAATGCAACACCATTTTTCCATTGGAGATATAATCATGCACTTCAGGAAAGTGATATAAATCCAAATGAGACTATCTTTTCTAACTATAAAAACTTCAGCATAAGAGGAGTATGTCTAAATCTATTCCAAATGTTAAGTCCTTGCAGTTATTTTTAATGAAGTTGAATCTTGGTGTAAAGTTGATTTATGTATTTATTTTTGTGATGAAAAAAACCATTGACATTTACGGAATCTATCAAGTTATGTTTGATATGTATGGTAACCATGACCTGACAGCAATGGTTTGATCCTGCAGCCCACTGAGTAAAGAGACTTCTCTTAGTTTAATTACAATGAAGGATGAAAACGCTTAACAGGATCAATTCTGTCTACCTCTTTGCTTACATAGATATAAACTTCTGGATCATTGCTACTATGACTGAAACTGAAGAATGTCCTTTGTTTTTTCCATTCTTATTCAGATCAATTTCTGTTTGAGTGGAAGATTAGTTATCAGGAATTCTATGTTCTATGACAGCTTCTGCTATTATTGGGGGGTTTTGTTTGTTTGTTTGGCTGTTGGGCTGTTTGTTTGGTTTTTTCCCTTTACTTTCACTGTAATTCAGCAGCTCTGTATTTCACTTCATGACTTAACACATATCTCTCAGGACTATTGTAAGGCTGAAATCCTCAATGTTCATAAAGCTTTGTGTTACATTGGTAAAATCATGGAAATTATTTTACATTAGTATAATAATGAAAGTAATGGTATGATAAAAATAGAAGCCTCATTATTCATTGGGATTCAGACTCAGATTAATCAGCATATCAGTTGAGTTGAAAAATCTAACAAAAACCTTTTCCTATATTCTACGATATCAAGTTCTCAGAGCTCAGTTTCCTGATTTTATGTGTGGATTCCTCATTGTCTGGCAAAATGTAACAGAACTAAGAGGAGGCGTGGATGATCCGATAGTTCCTGAGTGTTTGGAAAGAGCTCAGGCAGTTCATGTTTGACCCTCATAAATATGAAACTGTAATGTCACCCTCAGAGGAACTGAAACTGAATATGAAAGTGCTAGAGAAGTTGCTTAACAAACACCTCTCTTTGATCCTGACCTACTTTAACAGCAGAGAGACATCAAGGTGAAAGAGGAACTGTTGCTAGGAGTGTAAAACTTAAATTGCACATCTCCTCAAGAGAAGGAAGAAAAGCTTTAACATACCATCATGTATCTTCTATAAACAATAGTAACAGGTTTCCTTTTTCCAGCATGTAGTGAGAAGATAGATGCAAATAACAGAAATAACAGTTACTTCATCCACTGCGGGTTTGAATTTTTTACTTTTATTTTTTAAAATTAATGGACTAATGTGCATAAGCAGTATGGACGCTGCTATACTCAGTATAGTAAGTGACAAGTACTTGCTAAACTGCAATTAATTTGTACTACCTCATTCAGTTGCATTTTCAACCAATGCTTTTGCCTTCTGTTTCTCTTACTAGCTATAGTTTTCATAAGATGTGTTCCTTGCATGGCCTTCACACTACTTTTTCAAAACTGGGCTAATGACATGCAGAAAAGGACTTTTTGTGAGTACTTCCTGCTAAATCTCATACCCTTTTAATTTTTTATATTTTTTTTTTTGTAAAATATAATCAGTGAGGGTTAGAAAGCATGCTTGAGCCAAACTGAGTAAATAATTGCTTTGCAAGAGGCAGAAGTTAGTAAAATAGAAGTTTGTCTGTCTCTGTAAAATCCTTTTCTCCACACTAGCATCACTTGCATTAAAATGGTATCATACTGGAAATTGAAAGATCAATTCCTTACCAGTTATAATCTCAGCACAGCATCTTTAACAATAAACCATTCCTAATCACTGAATATATTGCCATTCTGACATTAGTAGCTCTCCTGTTTTAGAACTGTTTATAGGGTAATGCTGAATGAACAATGTTTTGAATACAGCCCTTGGGAAGGCTTATGTGCCTTAGATGTGTTTGTGCCACAAAAATCAAGTTTGCCTGTCTTCTACTTCTACTTTGTATTATTTTCATACTTTCATTTGTATTGGAAATAGTCATGTCCATCCATACTCACCTACCGTTGCTGCAATTTATACAACAAAACAGAATTCAGGCATAGTTTTGAACACAGATAACAAAACTACTGTAGCAGCTTCTGTGTAGTTGAGAGACTCAAATCAGCCTGTCTAATGTAATTTCAGAGTTCCAGCTGCTCTGAGGTCAAGGAGGATGGTGAGTGAGATGGAAACAATCACAGCAGTAGCAAGTAGAAAACCATTAACTAATTGGAAGAGAGAGGAGTCCATCCTTTGGTCAGAGAGAAACCCTGATTAAAATATGTCAAGGGTACAGCTGAGAAGTTGTTGGAAAAAGGAGAATAAAATGCCTTCTCAAACACAGTGATGTGAAAGGGAAGTTTAGATTAATTGCCTGAGGCAGTACAGGATTATTTTTAACACAAGGAGAGGCAATATTTTAGTCATATACAATATACCTGAATAATAGCTATAGGTAATATTAGTATAGGTATAGGTCAATGCTAGAAGATTAAAAGAAACTATGGAAGTATCTTACATAGTGGATTAAAGAACTGGAGAAATAGTATTTGTATTTTTGCTGCTCAGACTGGAAATCTGTGACCATTTTCCCCAAGGTTTCCATAAGGATTCCTTTGGCTTTAATCTTTCATAACTATATACTCATGAGAATGAAGGGTAAAGTCTAAAGATGTTATGGTTCCTCTCTGGTTGTTCAGAAACTTTTCTTCATGAAAATTAAATGATAAACTCAAACCTCTCAAAAGTATGCTGAGTGGATTGTGAGGTACAAATGGTTCAAACCTAAGTGGCTGCTCAGTAGAACTGAGGATATGGGCACCAAAGAGGACCAGAGGATGGACATTTGTTCTCTGGTTCATTCTCTGAGTTTTTCACAAGCAGTTATGTTCATCCCTTTCTCTAGAGCAAAATGTGAACTTCTAATTTTGCTTCCTTCAAGGATACAACAGCCAAATGCAAGAAAACGGAGGTCATTAAAGCAAGGTAAAATTCACGAAGAGTAAGATGCAACTATCAAGCACATAGAGCATGTGCCCTCCACACTGGAATTTTTGAAAAAGTCATTTAATATTTCAGAGTACAAATATTGCCAAGTGTGTGACCCTGTAGTATTTTCTATGGTGCATGTGTTCTCAGTTTTCCTTTTGGAGGCTTCCTTGTCCAGGCTAATTTAAACTGCTCAAATTACAATTTATTATAATTGTTCCCAAAAGTCTACTATGCCAGGCAAGGAATGCTGGAAAGCAGTTTGTTCCAGCCTAAAAGTTTCTAGATGCATCATCAGTACCTGCGGAATCCCCAGGTAGTTGGTTATACTTGTGGTTGCCCAGCTCACCTGTCCTTATATAGAGACAGAGCAGAAGTGTTATGGGACAAAATCTCACTCAGGACAATCATGTTCAGACAGCCTGTCCAGTATTCTAGTCACACCTGTCCTGACAGTGAGCTAGTTCAAGGCAAGAAGGGCACAGTGCCTTTGTTTGTTAACGTCAAGGCAAGGGTTAAGACACTATAGCACAGAAATCAAAGTCATTAAAGTGATTTTTTACATACATTTTAAGATCCTTCGATGTGCAGAAGGAAATTTTCAGAAAAAGTGTTGGTATATATATGCTTGTCTACTTTTAATATAAGCTCACAGGAATATCTAAAAGAGGAACTTAAGAAAAACAAAAACGAACCACTATCTCATTGAGTCCCAGTAGATTAATCTGTTCCCTGGTATAACTTATACCTATTTAAAACTTTATTACCAACACACAGAATCTTCTCCTCCATACCAGCTGCATGTGCCATAAAACATAAATTTAATCAGGAACAAAATGATAGGAAATCTCTTCATAAAGTAGTGATCACCTGTTATTAGGGACTTCTAAGCTATAGAGTGGAAGGTACATTGCTTGGTCAAATTCTACAGAGAGCAAATAAACTGGTCTTCTCCTTATTCTAAGCTCCCTAACCAGTATATTCATGATTGCTAATAGGAATCCCCTTTGGAGTTCAAGGAAGTTATAGTCATAGAATTTTCTGGGATGTTGCACAAAACTAACAATGGTAAATCATAATTTCCAAATCAGAAGGTGTAATTCAGTAGCTTGCTGATCAATTCCGTCTCATTGTGGTGTTGTTAACGATGCACTTCCATTGGTAAAAAGTTGATTAGCAAATATAAAAACTATAGTATTTATTGCTGTCTCGTTTTAATTCAGAAGGAGGCATGCTGTTAAGCTATGGGTGGTTTGTAGGTAACAAGCTATATTTAATGCAGAGGATCAAGTAAATGCTTTCAAAGCTGCACAAAATCCTACCTAATTAAGTGAGATGTAACTTCTCTGTGGCCAGGTTCTTCTTATCAAGGTCATTGCAAAGTGTTATGGGATGTGATGTTACTTTCTATTTCATGATGACTGGTTCCATTGGTTTTGTCTGCCACACACAAAACATTAATCTTTCTGGAGTATATATTCCTATGGTACCTTCTTTAAAGCTTTCTATTGATTTATGCTTTTCATCTGTCATTTACAAGTAACAGTTCCAACCCTTGTGATTTTTTTTTAATCTATCGCCAGATTCTTGTAGCTATTGATTTTGATTTTCTACTTTTGTGTTTTCCAGAATTAATCCTTTTTGCAGCTTTTTTTTTTTTTTTTTTTTTGTCCCCAATATGTATAATAAGAAAACCTGGAGGAATCACTTGTCTTCCTAATAAAGGACATAACTAATAACTGTGGTGCTATATTTCTAACTCTCCATCTTTCATAAAGATATTAATGATTTCTGAGTACATCTATTACAGAACAGTAGCAAAAGGAATTGAGGTTTCTTTGAATATACTAGCTCATTCTTTTTGTTGTCTTGACCTAGAAATCGTTTATAAAAATAATTGAAAATATAGTTTCATTTTTGGGAGAGATTTCATTCCCCCACCTCCCCACCTTCAGCCCCTGCTGGGCCCCCCAGTTGTATTCCCTTCATCTTTAATATGCCTATTTCTGCTTCTTTTCAATTCTTCAAGCGGGCTGGTGGCTGCAGTATCTGTAACAGAATATCACACTTAAAATCTCTTCATAATGTGCCAGCAAAGACAACTGCAGGTCTACAGGGGTTCAAGTGAGTTGCAGGTGTTTTTATGGTTCAAAAGCCAACAGAAATACCTTAGAAATGCCTCATAAATTGATTCTTTATTAAATTAGGTAAGGTAGGAACAATAATTATCATTTTGATCTTCCAATAAAGCTCAAGCAATGCTGAGGTACAGACAACTGTACTCGTCTGCATTCCAAAATGCAACTGGAAGTTACTTTTCTTCATACACAGCAAACAAAAATATTATTGTTATTTTTTTGGTAATCTGTGGAGGATACAAACATTATTCTTTCCAGTGCTACAGAGAAGGTAGCTAGAATATAGGTACATGACTTGCCCTGCACCAAAGGAAGAAAGCCAATTTCCCCAGCCTAACATCAAAACACAACAACCCTCCATTTCCTAGAAATGTGGTTTAACATATCTGGAAGTGTAAGCAGTGCATCTAATAATAGTCTGGATTATTTTATTTTTTTAAAGTCAATTTCAACTTTACTTACTGAGTCTTCTAATCATCCTTGCATTCTTATATATGTGAATCTAGTCCTAGCAGCATTGCTGAGGTTTCAAAATACCCCTTTGAAAATGAAGAGTAGAAAACCAGATGTGTTGCTGTTGTTGTTGTTGTTTGCAATAAACATTATGTTTCAGAATCCCAATCATTATTTTTGGAGTGATTTATTTTTCCTAGTACTCCTCCAGTGGGATTGCCAAACAACCACTGCATAATTACCTTCATTGAGCGCTGCTTACTGGAAAGCACAGAAATAACATGGCTTCTTTCCTTTCTCTTGATGTATTTTCAAATTTTCAGTTCTATTGTGATGACTAAAATCACTCCCCTTCCACTACTGTAAAGGTGTAATACTTGCGTAAACAACAGTTTTATTAGGAGCAATCATCAGTCTTTTCTGTTATGATTTTCTCCACCTGTCCATCTGTTCCCTGCTATGCATTTTCCCAGCACAATGTGACCTCCACAGTTGGGAAAGCCCCGAGGTTCTCTCCCTCACAACACGGTGTCCACTTGTATCTGCTCCAGGACTGTGCTTTGTCACTCAACCTGCAACAGCCATGTTGGTGACAGTGATGCCCTGGAGAAGCCATGGGAGAGGTATTTGCTTAAAAGGAACCGAAGGCTTGATGCTTTCTTTGCTGCTCAAAGTTTGGGTTTTTTTTCTCTGAGGCAGTAGAGGAAGTGTTTGGGGTTTTTTTTTGTTTGTTCATCTTACAGAAAGAGTATCCAAATATTAACTTTATATGTATAATTTTAGGGTTAGTTTACTGGCTGATACAAAAACAACACTGACCCTTGATTATTGTTTTTAAAAGGAATTTTGCTACTGAAAAGCTGAAGATGAGCAAAGGCTTTTGATTCAGTTGGTAGAATACTCATTGTTTTCAGGAAATTGGAATTGATAAATAGAGCTTTTTTATGAATGCTACTGGTCAAAAGAGATAAAAATACAATTTGTTATTAGTAAATTCTCAAAGAAATCTTACATACTGACTCATTGTTTGAAGTTATGAACAAAGTGTTCAGAAGCAACAAAAGGCAGGTAGATGCTGTGATATCCCCCTGGAAATAAGATTCTGTTGAGCATCAGAATGCTTTCAATGCTCATCAGCAGGGGGGTGATGTGGAGAGTGCTTTTTCATGAGGGGAAAAAAAAATAAATTCCACCACCTCAACTTCATATGCAACAGCCTTGCTTTTGGTATGAAAGGCATTTGACAAGTGAACCCATTACAATAATCAGGGATGCTGCTCTAACAACTGCTGTCAGGAAAAGAGCTTCTGTTACCTCTTTCTCCTCTCTTCCTACTCCTTTACTTAGCTGAATGCAGTGAACAGAGTTAAGCTGTAAATAACCAACTCTTAAATAAACTGGAACTTTGAGGCCTGGCTTTCAGCTTCTGCCATTTTCTGTCCCGTGTGAAATAAAAGAAAAAAAAAAGCAAACATATTTTCTTTTAAATTCTGATTGTGCATTACAAGAAGTAGCTACATGAATACATGAAAGGCATTACTGATAAACATAAGCTTACTGTTTTAAATGGGGGGGTGGAAAATGTCTACCCAATGTGACTGCAGCTGTATCACCATAGTTTAATCTTACATAGTAATGACATAAACTATAATGTGTTGCTTGTGTACTCGTTAGGCTTATACAAGACAAGAAGTATACTGGTATATCTGTTTTGGCAAGAAAACCATGCTCTTTCCAAAATAGTTAGGCTGTTCTAGTAAGTATGTACAGATTCACTCATGTATTTGAACTCTGTCCATTTGCAGATTACAGGGTTATTCAACATGTGGTTTTTGGTTAAGCACTGATTCCAAAATTGGTAGCTGTGACACTAATTAAGATAATTATCTTACTATCGAACATTTTTGAAACAATGTAATTGAGACCAAAATTTGATTTCTTTATTCCCCACAGTTTTATTTGTGGTTTTGCTTTCCATTTGGAAGTGGAGCCAAGGTCACAGAATACTTCAATAACCTACAGTCAATGGCTGCTAAATGTCATTCCCTTGAATACAATTACAAGTTAAAAAAAAAAAAAAAAAAGAAAAAAAATAGTACGTTGTCCATTTGCTCTAAATGCATCTTTGATAGATGCTTCCGTATCTTTGTGATAGTTTTTTTTTCCTCTTCCCTCCTCTATAACTCAATTGGATGAAGTTTTACATTGTTGTAATAATCAATGGTTATATAAAATCAATTAGAGATTTGTTTGGCATTTTGAAACTAGGATTCTGGGTCAGATTCTAGGTACAAAGTAACAAAAGCGCTTAACATTCTACACCATAAGGGGTTTAGGAGTTAATTTTCACTCACAAGCATGATTATATTTGTAATTATGCAATGCTGTTATTAGTAGTATAACTGCTTTTGACACAACTCAAGTCAAATTATCATTCAAAGTCCTACTAGTTACTCAGCTGAACAATTAAAAGGTAAATTACCTCTTAGTTCATCCTGGTAATCCAACACTGTTTGTACTGATGTCTACGATGATAGGTTTGCTTTTATTTGTGCAATCAGTTTTCTGTCAGATGTCCTTCAAAATGGATGACACCTTTGGACAAGTAGAATGTAAATCTGTCTTTTAAGTTGAGGCTAACAGCAGGGAAAGGAGGGTTAGAAGATGTGTTTCTAAAAAGAAAATATGAATCACAGCAGTAATGGTAGTGATTTGCATATATTCCTTTATAGGTTTAATTAGAGACATTGTTACATATATGGTCTATTCTCCATCCTCCTCTCATTCTGTTGACAGATTCCTCCCTCATGCTTACCAGAAATCATTTACTAAAATTCCAATCCTGCTGAAATGCACTGCCAAAATATCAAATCATTTCAATTAGCCAAATGTTCATACATGAATTTCAGGCTTTATGAAATTTATATGGATAGGTATTAGCTTATTCAGAGGAAAGACAGTAGCTCTAGCTGATCTTCCTATTTTGACTACAGGAAGTGATTTCCTACACTCTTTGCTACCTATCAACAATATTAATATTTTAAAAAAAATGCATCAAACCACACAACACCAAAAAGAGACTAAAACAACAACTAAAACCAAACGAACAAAAAACCCCAACAAACCAAAGCAAAAGCATACACCCATGTTCAAAGCCTGTCTGGAAAGCTACACTTTACAGCAGAACTAGGATGAGTCTTACAAGAATTTTCTTGAATGCATTATATACATTTAAAAATACTACATTGCACACAATTGATACATAAATGTGAGCATTTCTGCTTTGTTCAGAACAGTCAGCTATTGATACCTATCATTTTTAGACCCTTATTCTCTGAGAAGACCCGAGCAATAAATAGTACTCATCCTGAGTGGCTGGGCCACAATGACAGTAATAGTCTAGATTTTATTTCCCCTTCTCTCTGTTTCATGTATTTCCAGTTCTATTTTGTTTCAGCAGAAATGGATGGGGGGGGGAAGGATGGCTTGCATTCTACTGAACACTCTTTAGGTAATATGATTAGAAATGCAGATTTTCTGTATAGTCGATAGAGAGGAGTATTAGGCAGTAATTCAAATGACATCAGTTAGAAGACATGAATACCTACTTGGATGTGGGTATTCATTTTAGTTAGATAGTTTGTACTCCTTTACTGAAACACCTAGAAAAGGGAATTCATTGTAACCTACAGCAACTATTATTTTTGAGCTTGTGCTATTACTGGGAACGTACCATAAAGTTGGTATTGCTTGGAGCATATTTTTAGGAGTGAAACTGATAAGTTTGTATGCATGGACAAATAGCTGCATTACTTCAGCATCTTTCTCCTTCAGCCTTTTCCTTTTCTTGTTTTATTTGCATTAAAATCTTTTGCATCTGCTTTACTATGCCAAAAACCGTTCAAAGCCAAGATTGGATTTTGAATTTTTATCCTTGGCTCTCCCAACAATCTGTTTAACCATTTATTAAGTGTCTATCACAGAAGTCACTTTCTTACCCTGTACACATATTAGGAATCATTAGCATTGTCACTAGAGGATAAGCATCCACATGGAAAAGCTCTGTAATGCACACAAGGTGCAGTCTATTGATATTACATCATATGCCTTGTTATATTACCAAAACAATTAAGTTATCTGAGTATCAGCATTGCATGTACACATCAGATCATTTTAAAATCAAAGCACTTAGAAGCAAAGAAATGAATAATTAAGAACATTAAAAAACTTACGCTGACCACACAGTAAGTACATTATTCTTATAAAGACTTTTACCTTACTAGACTACAGGCTTTTCAGTGAAGGAAGATTTTTGCTGTTCCTGTTCCATACTTGTCTACTGTATAAGGTAAGAGAACCTTGTCTGCTCTGTAGTAAAAGCAGAGGAAAACAAGGAAGATCCCTTGTCTGAAAAATAATGTGCAGTTCATCTAGTAATTTTAATTCCAATAAAAGATGATCATTATTCAGTCCCTAATAACTTCCGAGTGCTTGGCTATTGTTTAACTTTGCTTTTTTTTTACTACCTGAGCAAAAATTTTCTCCTGTGGAAACTGCACTGAGACCACAGATGCAGAGAGTTCATGCCATATTAGAGCAATCCTACATGCACTTCCAAATGCTAACCATAAAGATGGTTTTTATTGTCCTATAAAATGAGCATACCAAACTGGTCACTCTCCTAAACAAGCCTCCTGACTTGGAATTAGTAGTTAGCACAGGGAAGCAAAGAAACTCTTCTTTGCCACAGCAGGATATGTCATACATTGTGTCGTGCAGTTGGTCCCATTTAGTTCATGACTTCTGCCACTAGCATTTTAGCTTTCTTCTTCCATGCTTCATCTCTCAGACCATCTGTATAGCAAGGTGACTTTTGAGTCTGAAGCCATAGCAGCCTGGATTTTGACACAATCATATCCATAGTCATGTACCAGTACTGGATATGCTCCAAGACACTTTCACTAAAGAGGCCTGCATCTTCACTGTGCAATCTGTGATGAGCCTAATTGGCCCACCTGCTTTCAGCCTGTTGTTGGGAAAACTTCTATGATGCGATATTAAGTGTGTTACTGCTCTGAAAACATTTTTCTAAGCTTATGTTACTGTCTACATCTCAAATACTGAGATTTCAAAGTCTATCTTTCTTCCTTTTTTTTTTTCTTTTGCCATTTTGCAAAATGTTGTAAACACTTGGCATTATTTTTTGTCATATGTGTACAAGAGTGTGTGCATATATGTATGTATAGAAAAATTCTTCACTAACAAAAAGAAGCTCAGTAGGAAAAGAAGACATTTTAGAATATACTTTAAACAGTAAAAATCTTGGGAAGACTGTGAGAAATTGCATAAATAATGAAATTTGCATATATAATGAAAATAATTTAAAATATGTAATATATAATTGCATGTATAATATCTCAGCCTTTACTTTAAGATTAGGCAGAAAGTGCATGAGCTTAGTAGCTATTTAGAAATTTGAGTTGTTTTTTCTCCCATAGGATTTCTATTTGTTCAGCTTTCCATATTCCCTTCCATTTCCAGACCTGTAATTTGTATTCTCATGTCATACATGTATTTAGAAAAGGCATGCACATAAATAGACAAAAATACTTCTCTGTGTAGATAACAGGTCTATTCTATTCTCTTACTTACTGATTCTTCCTCATAAAACTATGCTTCTTTGTTTTGGGGTATTACATTCACAATAGCAACTTCAGGAAGACCTCAAATTATATTTCAGTACTGGGGTGCAGTATATAAAATCTCTGAGAGTTGATGGCCAAGCTATTGCTTGTAGTGACATTGAGGTACTACACTAGAGTGTAAGTGTAAGGGAGTAAAGAGGAGGGAAGTAAATGATCTGAGGAGAAAGACAAGAGGAAATGTTTCCACAGGTTAGGTACACTGAGATCTGGAGCCATAAAGGGATCTGGCTGTATGTGTGTAACCTCAATCGTTTCTTAATCTTTCTGACCCAATGTCCTCAGCTGCAGAGTGAGATTGATAACATTTACCAGCCAGTGGTAGTGGATTACTAGTTAGTAAAAATATGCAAAATGAAACATAAGTTATGTGTAGTGATAGGATATTAGTGATTCTTCAAGCAATCATGACCTGATGCCTATTTTGGACTGGTGATGGCTGGCAGAAGCCACTTGGCAAATTCACAGGAGGGATAACGCACAGCATTCAAGGGGTGATAACAATTTATTACTGGGGCAGTTTACAGGGAAGCATGGCAGGTTTTCCATCATTCAAAGTATTTGCACCACGAACACGTGGTTTTTGCCCGACACTCTCCCCAGCCGGAGCCCCTCGGCGAGGGGCCGCCCCGCCTCCCCCCGCCATGCCGTGCGCCTAAGTCCGCGGTGCTGAATCGGCCCTGCCCGCGGGAGAGCCGCAACTTTCCGACCCCGCCCGTGCGTGCGCCCGCTCGAGCACATTTCCCGGGAGCGCGGTCCGTGATTAAACTAACTCCTCCCTTCAGCTGCAATAATTGCACTGCCAGAAGCCTATAGGAACGGGGGGCTTCCTGTCGCCCTCCACCCTCACCCCCTTACTTATTTTTTTCCCCCTTTAACAGAGCAATTAAGCTCTCTCCGCCTGGACCGTGCAAACTACCGAGAGTGCACCCTGGGGGCTTTTAATTCCAGCGGGATCTACCCGCCGTTCTCGCCCGACAAACTTCGGGCACGCCTTACGCATCTCCTAGGACTGCGTTTCGGGGCTCCCACTGCACAGGTAAGAGCCGGAGGGAGTGAGCCGGAGGGAAAAAAAACAGAGGAGAGTGTGATGGGAGGGGAAAGGCAGAATTCTGCAGTTTACTCCCCTGTGCACCAAGG
>WUAM01000317.1:843603-875318 GCA_024336885.1 Actenoides hombroni
AAAGCAATCTGCACCTTGGGGGTGGGGGGGTGGGTGGGGAAGCCCCTGGAGCCCGAATACCTGTTTATCTGAGTATCACAGTCACCATATTTAATTAGCTTCTGATATCCTACTATTCATATTTAGCTTACTGTAAGCAAGAGAAAAGTCTTTACAGAAAACAGAATAGTATTAGCCTTTATAAAAGAAACAATGGGGCTACAATTGGAGCTGAGGCAGAAGTCAACCGTATTGGCCAACGTGGAAAAACATAGCTTTACATCAGGGGTTAAGTTTAGGTGAAAGTGGAAAAATAATGGTAGTCTTTGCCCAAAATAAACCCTCAGTCAAGGTGTCAAAATGAGATACTGCTTTTATTACACCATACTGATGCTCGGACATTGATTTTTCTTTTATCTGCTGGCCTGCTTCTCAATCAGCAGAATTTCTTCATCAGCTCTGCTTGGCACCTCACAACTTCATGGGATTTGATTGGGAGCTGTGGCTGATCCCTGGGATGTAGCATGCTCTTGGCTATAGGGAAAATACAGTATTGCATTCTCAGTAAACTATGATGATTTTCACAGTGTAATGATTTCCTCTTTTCTTACCTGTTTTAAAACGTGATGTGGAAAGTGGCTTTGCTTTCCTCATTTGGACAGCTTCTAAAACCCAAGGCCTCCAAGAATGCTAAAGTTTTCCTTTTAAACAGAAGATAAATGCCCCACAGCAATAAATCTAAACCACTGGCAGCAGAAGTTTTCCTTCCCTGTTCACCCCATAAACAAGAAATTTCTGTCACAGAAATACACTAGATAGGACCTGGAATCAGTGATGTAAAACACTGAATGAACAATGGATTTAAGTGATACATTCTCGGGAAGCTTGGTCAGACCTTTTCAGCTCACAAACAGCAAGCAGCTGCCCTCAAAGTTAAATGTTTTTAGCCCTGCAGATCAGGTCTTTTAAGTCACTATATACAGCATTGTTATGCATAGGAAAGTTACTCAAAGTATTTCTTGAATATTTTAAAATGTTACTATCATGCTTTTTATCTTATATAATGCCTGATAGCTAAAGTCTGGAGAAATCCTTTAAAAGAGATATAAGTGAAATTCCAGTAAATATTAAAAAGTGCTGAACTACTCTTGAACATTTCTTGGTAAATTACACACTCCTGAATATGTGGAGGTATGATTACTGGTATGGGTGAAACATTTGCTATCTCATTCCTGTGGTGTTTATGGCTGCTTGGATTTTACATACTTGGTGAAACAGGAAAAAACACTAACCAACTGTTCTTATCTTGGTGGGCCCACTCAAAAAAAAAAAAAAAAGAATTTTTGACCTTGCACAGTCTTAGAGTTATTTTGCCTTGGCTTTTTTCTTCAAGTCCACCAAGACCATCTTAGGTTAGTTAGGGGTGATTTACAAGAATAACTATGTCAGTATTCCTTGATAGTGGTAACAATGTAAAAATATGTAATATAGAAACATTACTGTAATTTAGTAAGTTATTAAATCATAATCAGGTATCTTAACTATACTATGTGATGCCTCACTGGACTGTATTCAATAGATCAACTTTTGGATAATTCAATTTTTCTGAACAGTCCTATACAATATTATTATGTACATTTGTAACTGTACAAAAAAAAAAAAGGAAAGCAAAAGCCAGTAGGGACTAAATTTGCTTTCAGGCACATTTGGAAATCCTGTGCATATCAAATAGCACAACCGGGATAGGCAACATGGCAGTCTTTGATAAGCCTACTCCTACTTTACATCACCTCTGTATGCACCTGAGCTGATCCACAAATCAGGCTGCCATCTCCGATCCCTTAGATGTTCTGCATTAAGACTTGTAAGGTCTGTTGACTGCTGCAAGAGGCTGAATAATTGATTTGTGCACCCATGCTCCCATGTTGTGGAAGCTGTAGCATGGTTCAGCTTCTGCGCTTCCGGGAGCTTGCAGGGCTGCACAGGTTCCTAAGTGATTTCTAGCAGCAATTTACCATTCCCATTTGTGTATGACATGTCCATATTTCAGAGTGTTTTCCAGTCATTAAATATACATTATGACACTTACATGTGTAGTTATTATGCCTGCTCTTCTGAGGGAAGCCAGGGAATCTTTTTCCCCTTTATTTTTTTCTTGTGGAGTCAGAGCAAAGGGTGCACCCTGAAAATTCCTCTGTTAAATTCAGTCTCTGAAGAGATGAAGTTAGGGTTAGCGCTTGTTAGTTGAGCCATAGTCACTGCCTTGATCTTCCTAGGCAGAGGGCTAAAATGTGTCTGCATAAGCATGCTTGCTTTAAAACATCTTT
This sequence comes from Actenoides hombroni, assembly GCA_024336885.1. Lineage (NCBI taxonomy): Eukaryota > Metazoa > Chordata > Aves > Coraciiformes > Alcedinidae > Actenoides > Actenoides hombroni. The sequence continues at coordinate 845,910 of WUAM01000317.1, forward strand.
ACACTGCTTTGGACACCTAAGGGGGTTTGGAAACCCTGCTTCTAGTCTCAGCAGACTGGAAGACCCTGGGTGGAGTGTCTCTATGCTAACTTTGCTTCCTTCCTTCACTTAAAAAAGGGAAGAGATGCTTTAGCCAACATATTTAAGGACCCGGGAGAAACAAATGGAGGTTATGTCCACTTCCATGCACTTCTGATTTGTATTAGGTGACAAAACAGACCACAGTAGCATGTCCAGGATGTGAGAGGCAGGCAGGTGATATACGTCACCTTTATTCCTTCCTTTTACAGCAATTTAATTATCTTAACTAGTGTAATACCCTCCTTTCTCCTTCAAATGTAACAAAAGAAAAAACATCTTAAGCCTCACCAGTTTCTGATATAAATGTAAAGTGGGGAAAAGAAATCTGAGTAACAGATGCTTCAGAAAGGTGCTTGTGTATAAGCAGTGCATTTTCTCCCTCATCCTTTTTCTCGGCTCGTTGTGGACCCTCATCTTAGAAATGAGTATGTCTCCCAGGTTTTTTGTTCTAAACTTTCAGCATTTTCTCCATGTGTGTCTGAGAACAAAGTTATTATGTGAATTTAATTTAGTACACCTTTCTCTGTGTGATGGGCTGCTATTTCAGAGGGTACAATGCCACTATTAATCATCATAAAGAAAATGCATGAAAACAGTCCAAAATATGTGTCAAGCACTTCACTGTGATGGATGCACAATAGGTGGCACCATTATTATCACTCAGCAACTTGAAAACTTTTGGTCTTCACATTTTCTCCCTTGCAAACATCATTAACTTGTTCATGGGATCCAATACTTTGTGAAAAATATATTACCCTTCTACTCTCTTTTTCCTCATTCTTCATGCTGTATTGACAGAGCCAGTTAACTGAAAATTCTTAATGCATTGTAAGTTTACTTCTTAGTGTATGAGAGAGCAAAGAAAACCAAAACAAATGGTTTTATGAAACAAGAGTCAATTATATTGATTTTGATCTGTTAATGCAAAAGCAGTTTATATGAATGATTGTAATTAGAAACCTTATGTTTATTGGTCATGGTTTTATTTACTCCTTGGTTCTGTTCTCTTTTGTGAATAAGACTTAAAGACTAAAATATCATAGTGTCAGCTGAATGTGGATAATATTTTTCTTTTAGGATTGTTACAAAAGTGGTGCACTGTTTGGGTTCAGCAAAGCTTACATTGCATGGATTGGATTTTGTATGGTGGGAGGAATGTTACAACTGATGAGAAATGTTCATATAGCTGTACAAACTAGATATGCTCGGGTATAAACCCAGAGCATTTCAAGTACCTGCTGGTCATTGTGTTAGCTGATTATGGTTGCTATGGTCTGGTAATACGGAACGATATCTGTATTCCTGTTTTAGTAGAGGAGGAGCAGGGCTGGATGCAGTTCAGTGCAGAATGGTGAGGATTATGTGACTTTGGAGTCTTCCTCTCATACAAACTGTATCAGATGCTGCTGATAGTGGTAGGAGGACCTGCCCTTTTCATAAGTGATCTGGTATATTTAGTCCTAGGGTAAGTTGCATGAAGCTGCATGCTGGAAGGCATAGTTAGAGGGAGGCTTACCTTACTCAATGACAGCACAGCAACACTTGCTCTCTGCACCTCTGCAAAGCCAGGTACCGGAGTCTTGCAGGAAGACCTATTAGCTGCTTGTTGCCTGCATCTGGAGCCTTCGAAAGGCTCAGTTTCACTGCTTCAACCATGGTACCACAGCTGCTTCCTGTTTGTGCAACCCAGTCTGCAATGAGCAGTAGCTGCCTATCCCTGGTATACAAATCTAGTGAGATAGAGCACTGCAGACTGCAGTCTTTCCCCAGATGAGATTGTTCATCTAACATATTCTAACCATAAGTTGCAGGAGGCTGTATGTTAGGGATGTGGGTTTTATGTGGAAATGGAGGATTGTAAACAAACAGGGTTGCAAGCAAGACTTCTGCAAATTTCATGTAGTGCAGTTAGCTATTTCAAACTTAGTCAAAGCCTGTTGATAATACGTAATGTGTTATATAGCTATGTTTGAAAAGTCCTTTTTGTTTGGGGAAAAAAAAATACAGGGAATTAAGTCAGATGTTCACATGTCATCATGCTGCATTTCATTTTCTTGCAAGAAAGAGCATACTTGATTTAGGAGGTTGGGTTTCTTTTTTTTAATTTATGAGATGTTTGATTCCCACCCCCCCTTTCTTTTTTCTTAAGCATTGGTTTAAGGATAAATGTCTTGTCAGGGAATCTTGGGTTCTGAGATTGAATTTTCCTGCTCTTTCATGAAAGGATTGAAACTGCAAATCCTGAAGGCAGCAACACCAGAAGACCAACAAAAATTTCATTTTATTTGGTTCTTTGTGAAGTAAAACAATATTTTTGAGTGGTGGGTGGCAACAGAATTGCTTTCAACCACTTGTTAGAGTTTCCACAACTATCTTCTGCTCTCTAGTGATACAGCCAAGTCCTGTGTCAGATAGTATCATCTGAACAACTGCAAAGATTTTAAAGAAAAATCTTAAAAGCTGAAATCATCCAATAATTAAACTTTCTATTGCAAAGGAATTTTTTACATTTTGGTAGAAAAACACCTCTTCAGTCTTAATGAAATTTCTGTGAAGTCTATAAAGTTTCATAAGTGAAATTCATAAGTTTCAGTACACAAAAGAATGGATGAAACTATCTAAAGGCTGAATACGTAAGTTAAAACATATTTGCCTTCATTCATGTACCATTAATTCACAGTTACATTATGCCCATAGGTAATTTTTGTTTCTTTTAGCACTAGATATGTGTTGTTTTCTTTATAGAATTAATCTGATGTTAAAAAACAAATCGGTTTTAAAAATATTACATCTCTTATGTTTTTCACTTTAAATTTTAATCAGACAGTGTGGAAGAATCAATAGTTACTCAAATTTTGAAGGGTTCTGAAAGGGAACCTGATTATAAGCTAGTGGATTAATGATTTAGTATGTTACTGAATAATCAATAGTAGCTAGCTGATGTTCTGAATCACTCTTACTAAATATGATTTGGAAAGTTTGTAATTACACCACATAAGTTTTTGTCAGGCAAGCTTAGCTGAGGAAGTCATCATGGCCTACGGAGGCACATGTTCTGATATCATAAGAAGCTGCGTTCCAGCAGTGGATGAGGGAATGCACTCTGTTGGAGAGCTTAAGAGGAAGAGTTGTCCATATGAGTGTACTGTGCACCTTAGCCTATTTTGTACTTCACCTGGGGGCAAGCTCTCTCACCTCCTCAGGTAGCCAGTGGAGGACGCAGGGTCAACACTGCAGTGAAGCTTAGCTGTAATCTAATTTTGGTGCTCTCCAATGTCCTCTCTGGGGGCCCTCTTTCTCTTCACCAGCTATGGTGTAGGCATAGGAAGACTTGCTCCTAAATTAGGAGCCTAGCATTGGCAAGTATGTTTGCTCCAGCCTTCGTAGCCCCTTCAAAACTAAGTATAACCTTGTCTTCATAAATCTGTTGTAGTGTTAGGAAGGTAGAGAAGCTCTGGCATTTCCTGCTGTCTCATGTGCTCCAAGCCCACTTTTGCAGAAGGGGAGGAAGGTGACTTTCCCCCTCATGCTGTAGCACAGTGTGGAAGATAATGCCTGCAAAGTAGGTGGCTTGGGAACCTTGTTTGATATCTTACTTCAGCCACAGCTCTCCAAACTGACATGTACACTGGGTTATCTGTTTTCCTCTACCTGGGCTTTTGGAGATCTTAGGTGGGAGTTTGTGACTTCTCACATTCTATGCTCAAAGGCAATGGGTACCAGCTAGAAGTGAGGACTAGGAGTGCCTTGGCCCATAGACAGCAGCATGGCAAACCTCTGGTGTGGTATGGATATTGTTATGTTGCTGTTGTATTGCTTCTGAGTTTAAATAGGAAAAATCTTATCATTACTGTTCATTACGCTGCATAAACAATCCTGATACTGCAGGGAGGTCCTCTTTGGATAGTATCTGGTTCCACAGATGGCCCTCTGAGGGATCTTGTGTTTATTATGTCTTTGGTAATGCACTAACAGAAATGACGTTAAAAAATACAGTCTTTGTAAAAGGCAAAGTAAGACATTAGTGATAAATTCAATTATTTTAAATGCATCAGACCAGATTCTGATTTCAGTTATGTGGATATAAACAGGCCTGCTGGTACCATAGGTTTTTGTTCATGCAAGGAAGATCAGAATCTGGTTTTAGACACCTAGATTCTTGTTCAGTAACATGCATCTAGCTTAGACTCTGCAATCTGTATTAGAAAAAGTTTTAATCTGTCCTTGGTGTTTCCTTAGGCATCAGTGATTCCAAATGATTATAACATTCAAAACCTTTAGAGGATGTTTTGTGGTTTTAGTGTTTTGTTGTTTTTTCCTTTTATTTTTGCCTGGCTATATAACTCCAAGCATTTCACGTACCTGCTAAAACTCTTCTATCAGATTTCCATTTCAGAGACATACAGCTGAGGGGACACATGACCTATCAACTCTTTAATGACCACCACTGAGATATATTAATGGTGCCTTTTTTGTTGTTGTTCTTTCCTATGAAAGCAGTTAATGTGATATGTTTAACAATATGCTGAATACCACATAAGCTGTGCTGGGGTTTGGGTTTTTTTTTAGTTTTTTTTTTAGGTATATAATTGCTAGTACTATCTTCTTTTTATTGGACAAGTATTCTTGAAGAAGAGGAAAGTGTGATTACTTTCTAAACCAAGCACAAGAAATTCCAGTAGGGCATAATAAAGGTTTCAACATCAAGCATATATGTGAGTCTTCAATTTTCAGACTGTGGTCTGAGCTAGGAATTACTATCCTACCTGGTGTGGCAATTTGCCTCACTTTATCTGATGTAACATTTTTCCGAAGATGACTGTTCCTAGACTGGATTTATAGACATATAAGCTATAGACTGTAGTGTTAGCCAGAGAGGGGCAGCAGCAAGATGCAATGATTATTTCAATAATTTGTGTAAATAAATGGGTATCTTTTTAATGCATGAGTGAAAAGTATATACAGGGGGGCTGTCTGTATTAACAATAGCCTGAGAAGCTATTTATCCTCTTCCACTCTCTATACCTGCTATTTCATTGGTGCTGTATAGAGAGAATAACTACTTCAAATATACAGTTAAGTGACTAAATTCTACTACTTCTTCAACAGTACCTTTCACTTTCCTGAGGCATTAGTGACAGTCCCATGGCTTACTAGGAAGCTGGCGTATTTTTGCATGTCGTCTACTAAACATTTACCACATCTATGCTTGCAGAGGGCTAAATATTGTTTTCTAAATGCGTAACTTTGTAAAAAAAAAATTGAATTATAAATTATGCTAAAAAGGGTATTTAAGTCTACATAGTTGATATACTCAGTGATTCAGACAAGACAAAAGCATATACAATACTCCAAGAAGTAACAGAAAGAAAGCAAAAGAGATGTCATTGCCACCCCCAAATAAAATTCTGCAAAGCCCATGAATTTTAATGGATCATGCCACTGAGATAGAAATGAACCTCTGGTAATGCAACTGAAAACCTCTTAGCTTTTCATGCCAATGCTACTTTCATGCCAATGCTACTTTGGCCAGAGTCTCATCTAAAACAAACTTCAAACTTTGTTACCCTCCTTTATATGACAGACGTAGCCATGTTAGCTGATTTCCTGCCAACTAACTGCACCTGATTCACTCTAAATTAGTTAACTAATTGTCAACAAATGTGAAGAAGGTCCCCTTGCCATTTTCTCTTGGCTGTGAAGCTGTCAAGTGTAGTTCTTGTAGCTGTTTTTTCAGGTAGAGTATTGTTATATGCATAAGTTTAAGTTGGGGGGTAAGTAAAATAAACAGTAGTGAAGATTGATTTATTTTATTTTTTTTCCTCCTTTTTTTATTTATCTCTCTACTTTTTAGTGCAGGAAATTCTGTGTGAGCACAGCTGCATTAAGTTATCTTCAAGTGCTTGTTAATTCAGCTGAGCCCTGTTTGGAGAGACCATAAAAGGTGTGGGGTTTGGCTTGGGTTTTGGTTTTTTTTATTTCCACCAGTGAAGGGAGAAGGATTGGTCTAGAAGAAGGAGTAGAGAAAAGGAAGCTCTATAGGTGAGATTTTATATCTCTGTTAGCCTGGTGGTTTTTTCCCTCTCCTACTAGCTTTCAGGGGAAAATAAAAATAGATTCTCCTGGAGAAGCAGGTAGAGTGATTAATGAGGCTTTTGTCCTTTGGATGATGTGATTTGTGTATCTATTGGCTTTACTTCAATAAGCCTTGCAACAACAAAAAATGAAACATGCTTTTAGAATCTAGGTTGCTTTTTTTTTTTTAATATAATTACTTGTCACCTCTTCCATAAGACAACTAAAGTTAAAAAGGAGTGTGTGTGTGTGTGTGAAAAGGAGGACTTTCTCTTTCCCTCTACTTCTCCTGACCAGTTGCATCTGCGGTTCCTATTAATAGGAACAGCATAATACTTGTGGCTTGATTCTGTCCTTGGTCATTTTATTCCTGTGCTAGAAGGGCTGAAACAACACTGAGGTAAACCCAAATGATATAAATGTTATTACAGGCTTGCCAGTTAAGCTTTTTATACAGCAGTGTAGCCTCTCTTAAAACAATTGTTCTTTAATTAAGAAATGTGTTTGCTTGAGATAAACCTGTTTCCTTGCACCTATTATGTGGAAAATGAGGTTCAGGATTCAGAGGCAATTTATGTTTTGGGCTTTGAGTCAGTTTTCTGTGTCTATAATGGCAGCTTCCTGTTGATTTTTCCTTGAGAAATGGAAGCACTAGTTTGGACTTTCAGTTATGTATGTGGCAGTGGCTTTTCTTTACTTTTTTTCCTTTACAGATTGCCTCAGAAAACAAGAAATATGACAAGAATGGTGTGTCTCACGCTTAAATTCCCGTCCTCTATTTACAGTGCTTTGTTGTTGTAAAGTGTGCAGTTTCATCTCATCCCCTGCAGCCCCTTGTGCCTCACTTCTTTTCTTTCTTCTATGGATGGTTATTGCAGTGTGAAGAAAACACTTTTTTTCAGATCCAAAATAAAAATTCACAGTTTCTGCTTCTTCTGGTCTTATTTTGAATACTACTGATGTTGACATCTAGGCTTCCTCCTAATAAGAAGGCTAGTGTCTTCCTCTGTTCACTAGTTAGGAATGCTCAAGCAAAAATACATTCTTAAATGTTTCCTTGTGGGGTTCAGATAAGGTTTCTCAATGCTTTCTTAGTTTTGTGGTATTTATATTACAGCTATCAGGGCTGTAGATACAAATGCCAGATTTTTATGGAACTTTAGCTTTCTGTAAATACAGTGAAAAGAAAAATGGTCTTGGAGATTTTAATAGTAGTAAAGTAGGTAAATAACTAATTGAATACCATCTGTTTGCTTTCACTGAGAATCAAAAATGTGTCTGTTAGTTTGGGGGAAGAATATTCACAAAACCAAATATCTCTTTTCCAAGACATTGTTTTAGCAAAACTGTTTCTTTGACCTCATAGTGGTTTTACATATATTTTAGACCACTTATTCATATTCATTGTGCTACAGTTTTGCTTTGGGACTACCATTTTCAGTCAATTGTTTCTCCTTTCCTCTTGGGGTTAAAGAGCCTGAAAAAGGCAAGGCAAAACAAAGCCTTGTAGCATCCCTAGAGTGGAGTGCTGTCTGGGGAGGGCACTGTTTTGCTGAAAAAACAACTGCTCTAGGGGAGCCTAAATCAAACTCCTAAGAAGGAAATCAAGGTGTTTGCAACACTGAGGATACTTTCTGTGCAGAAGGGCTAGTTTCCATAATATGTTTTGAAGCAAAAGCCAATTTTCATTCTCATCAGCTACATGAAGGACATATAAAGATACTTGGTAATCTGGGCAAGTAGTTGGAACACCGATTAAAAGAAAAAGTGAAATTTTGAGTGTTACGGCAAACAAGAAAAGTTAAGTCTACCCACACCAAGGAAGGAAGAAAACTGGTGGTTTCCATTGCCTTCCTTTTCCCCGTATGTGTGGGTAGGTAGGGAGAAATTTAAGTTTACTAGTCTTCTATGTGACATCCTGTGTAGTTTTACTTTGGTTTTTCGTATTTAGTACTCTTATTTTAAATTCCTTAGAGCAGAGATTTTTTTTATTTATTTTTTTTTTAATTGGAGTTTATAGATCAGAATTGAGGACTGAGGATTGAGTGTTATTTCAGTTGAACTTTTTGTTATGGTTAGCTTCTGCATCCATGGGTTTGTAAAATATTTTTGCTGCTATGTTTGGGGTTTTTTTGTGGTTTTTTTTTTAATCCAACTTGCTATAATAGCAATATAATAAGTATGCTTAATTGGCCAATATGTAAACACTCCCTTCCGTTAGCATAGTTCCTATTTGCTGTTTTTTTAAAGTTTTTTTGTATATATATTTTTTTATTCCTATGACACTGTTCACAAGAACTTTATAGCAGCTTATAATTGAAAAACAGAAGAAGTTTTTGCAATACCATCTTTTTAAATAAGGCATTGTTGCAAGATTTTCCACAGGCTAGATAAGATACTGTTTATATGCAAATTTCTGTGATGTTTGCCTATGTTTTAGGCTAGAAAATGCATTCCAATTTTTTTTTTAAGCTAAAGTTTAGCCAGGCCTCTGTAATTAGTACAGTTCTAATAGATTAGTATTTGATTAGACAGATCTGAAGAAGCAGACCTGAGTTAGTGCTAAAAAAGAGAGGGTGAATAATAAATAGGTAAACGTTTCATATGTCAGTGATGTGGCAAGTGTGACCACTGGAAGATGTGGGTAGTCCAGGAAAGTTTGTACACAATGAAATACAACTGGTAGTGCAACTTAATGTTGTAGAAAACTGAAGTTTTGTAAAAAGTCAAGTTAAACACTAACTGAGGGACTTCACCTCAGAAGAGTTTCTGTACTGTACAGCAAAACTTTAGAGAAGTGCTGCTTGTCCAGGACTCCTGAACCTGGCTGGACTGGAACCTGTTTCTTTGTTAAGTTCAGAATATCTATATGAAAGGTAAATTCGAGCATATTCAAAGTAACCCATTTTGTAGTAGCCGATGAGGTAATAGCCTTGAGCAAACATGGTCAGGGAGGTTCTGAGTGAAAAAACATTTTTACTGGTGAGTATTCATTAAAGTAGAGCGATAGATGTGTACTGAGGAAATATGTGGGGATTTTGTTTTGTTTTCTTCCACCCAAAGGTATATTTCTGAAGAGTTACAAGTAAACCATTCAATAATATTTCTTTGTATAGCACCCAATAATGCAATGGCTGAAAGACAAGGAAGCGGCAGAGCAACTGGGTGGATGCACTGGATATTAGCAATAGTTCTGACACTGTGGTGTCACCGGATCGGTGGACAAGGCCAAGGTAAGTGAAAATCTTTTTACGTGATTTACAATTTGCTCAATATTGCATAGCATTGGTTAATGGAGAAATGAGTTTGTGTGATGAAATTCTGAACTTGTACAAACTGCTGACAGAATATAAAAATCTGAAGTACTTCAACTGAAAAGTCAAATGCTCTTTGGAAAATATCTTGATGTCTTACAGGATTATCCTGATCCCTGAATCTATTTTCTTGTGCTCCGTGATTGGAGTGGTGTCTTGAAATAGATCTCCCACTGTTATCTGCTGTTTGTTCTCTCGGTGTGGAGAAGTAGCTGTGTAAGAGATTTTTAGATGTATGCACTTTGCGTTACTTAACTGTGATAACTGCAATGAACATGCAATATTGAGAGGGGCTTTTATTGCAGTGCTACAAATATTTTCCATGTTGTGCTCCCATCTTGCTGATGTTGGTGCGTAATAAGAGCCACAAGAATGCAGACAGGCAAAAAAACAGTCTAGCTTCTTGGATTTTTAAATTTGAAAAATGAAGTGTTATTGCCTGTTTCTGATCTGAAGACTGTAAGGGCTGGTGGTGAGAGATAATAATAGGCTATTGTAATTTTTAAATAAATATTTAGTATAAAAGATGTTTGCATATTTTGTCAAAGGGGTGAAGGGGAAAATCTGTGAGTGATAACTTTGAGGCATTGAAATTAAAGGGAAGTGAGTAGGCATTCCTTTTTTGAGGTATGTCAGGCCAGCTTTAGGAAATATTAAAGTGAGCTGAGATTTCCACATCCTTAATGGACTGTCTCAAGTGGGGACAATGCTGTACTTTTTCATACTACATGCTACCTGATCTATGTTACTCTAGTCAATGAGTACAAGTGTGATGCTGGCTTGCATATGTAGCCTGTGCTAGGTCCATTTGGTTGTGCAGCTACAGCACTAATGTTGTTTACTCTTGCTTGGTGCAGTTGTAGGCATAGAAATTAAGTGTAAACTCTGTGCTGCAATTCCGCAGGAAACTTTTGCAGAACTTAATGTTGCTTCTGCAGATACTAAAAGCCAACCTCACAGCCCATAAAGCTTTTTTGTAGGGTAAGAGTCACAAACATTTTACAGCTAATCACCAGACATGCAAAGGAGCTTTTATGTAATATAAACTGTCTTTGTACAAAAAGGTGAGTTGGTTTTCTAATGTGTGGGTTTTGTTTGTTTTTGTTGGGTTTTTGTTTTTTTAAAGCTTCTGTTTTAATATTATTGTCTTTGACTTGGAAAAAACAGATATATTTGAAGACTGACTTTTTTGTGGTATTGTGCTAAATGGAACAGGTATGGTAAAAGTTCTGTTTAATGAAATATTGGTGTACGATATTGGAAAGAAATGCAGAACCAGTAACTTGAGAGAGTTTGTTTTCAAAGAGGAAAATGTGAAGGAACTTATGCTTTCCATGATTGTAAAGCTGCTTTGAATTTCTGGCCAATGAGAGGTATTGAAGATGGCAGTCTTCATTTGTGAGCTGATCTCTTGGACGTGTAGTTCTATGTTTTATAATAATTGCCAAAATATAACTTAAAAAAATGAAGCTTTAATAGCGTGACAAAAATATTATATTACCTTTGCCGATTCAAGGAAAATATTTTACATTCAATAACTTCTACAGGAAAAGGGATGTGAACTTCTCTCATGCAATTTTGCTTTAAATAGTTTTACTAGGTTGCTAAGCAGCTTGAGACCATTAAATTCATTTAAGCAGGCCCAATGTAATAAAGTTGGCCATGTTTTGGTCTGTGTAGACTTTGAACTCCTCTGTGATGGAAGTTAAGTGTAGACTTTTGAGCATGCATACGTATTGCAACTGCTGACAACTACTTAAAACTTCATTTGAGAAACGTGAATTTTTAATACCCTGTCAATAAATTAAAAATAAGGAACATATATTTTTTTGGTATAATTGCATACACAGGGTATTTGGATATGTGAAATTGCTTAAGTTGCCAGATATATCCCTAATTTTGCTGTAGATTTCATTGATGTTTTCATTTCAAGTAAGAAGCAAAGCCCTTTGGGCTTGACTTGCAGTAACTTGAGAAATGTAAAGGAGAACGTGAGCAATTTGAGTAAAATTAAGTTTGAGTATTTGGAGTCTATTAAGACAATAAAATGAAGAAATAATTATTCTGTCTGGGCTTTGAACCAAGAAGGTTTAAAAGCCATATGGCTGCATTTAAAGAAAACAGCTTCTGAGTCACATAACTTCAGCGTGTGTGGGTTGCTATGGTAGTTAGAAAGCAATCAACATTTGTTCCACTTCCATGAATAGTAAACTCAAATTAAACACCCTTTGTCAAGAGCTATTCCTATATGTCTCTCTTTACACATTAATCCAAGCCGTTCTCTATCTTTTGAGGTTGGTGGAGCTGCATCTTTCTCTATTTGTGTTGCTTACCAGTAGTTACTTCAGTCTACCTAGCTTGTCAAGTGAAGATTGGAGTATGGAAGAAACTGTATCTCACTTTATTCTGAGCTCTTGCACATGAGTCATATGTGTAATTTTTACAGTTTTGTACCATTCTGCATGTATCACTTACCTGAATATTACAGATTCACTCATCTGTCCCCAAAACAGTCCTAGCCTATATGTTATACTCACAAGTGACCTTAGAAGAGCATTTTATCTCTAACATTGAGCCATGAGTAATCTGAATAATGTTTTGAAACAGTTACACTTGTTTCTTTTTCTTGGTGAACTTGGAGAAATCAGAGTTGGAAGTCTTAAGTTACTTGAAGAGTGAGCAGGCAATTGCTGTTCTGTCATATTCTTAAGCAGTGTTAATATTGATAAACACAGAAGATGAATAAGGAGTCCTGGAATCTAATATTTTTTTACTTCTAAAAGCAGTGAATGTTTTGTAATATGTGGAATTTCTTCGCTGTATAGAGTAAGAAGGTGAAGCTCTGGAGATGCTGGATAAAATGTTGTCTGTTCTCTGAAGAATGCAGCAGTGATGCTGGTGTTCTTGGATGCATACTTCCCACAGAAGATCCTTTCAAATCTATTTTTCCAGAGATGCCACTGTACAGCATTGACAGGTTGCTTTTTTTAACCACCAAGCATAAAAGCTGTGTGTTGTGCTACAGGCAAGAGGCTTCAGAGCTCAAACTGAACATGCTAGAAAGCAGTAGGAAAGCCCTCTCCCTGCTCATGCCCCCCCACCCGTAGGAACTTTTTCCTCTGACACAGCCTAGTTGGAGAAAATAATAGTAACTTTTGAACTGAAACAATGCTGCAGGGGATAGGTTTTTTTTTCTTCCTCCCCCCCCCCCCCCAAACTGATGAATAACATTTTCTTTTGTCAGTCCTGAGATTACTGTGGCTTGTTATTGGTGGGAAGGAAGGCAGATCCTGTACCTGGTATTTCTTCATAAACTTAACTTTTGTAACTCATTATGACTATGGATAGGATGCTGAAACAATGTGACAATTCTAACTATTTGTAATGGAAAGGCTTATCTTTGGTATCTATTTCTAACCACTGCATATTGCTGTAGACTAAAGCAGCTGTAAGTAGTTTCATCTCTCAGCTGTTTGCTTGTCTGACAAAGTAAGAAAAGAAATAATTTTAAATATATGGAGTATGCATGTGTAAGCAAATACAGTTGTATAACACTAAATTTATAAATGACTAGAGATTTTAGGGTTTTTTAAAAAACATAAAACACCAGAGAAGTCAAATCTCTATGTAGAAAGCTAGAGTCTCAGAACTGGTTCCCATTTCACACCAACTAATCCTGATGCTGTACATTGGCAGCATGATGTAATGACTGCCATGGATGTAATTTGCATATATGTAATGTACCTATAATGCAGGTCTCCAGAAAAGGTCATGGATCCCTTAGTGGGCAGAGCATCAAGTATGAGTCAGCAGTGTGCACTGGAGGTGATGAAAACGAACCCCATACTGGTATTAGTAGGACTGTAGCAGGCAGGCTGAGGGTAATGGCTGTTCTCCTGTATTTGGCTCTCATTGGCCAGCATCTGGCATGCTGTGTTGAGTTTTGGGCCCCTCTGCATAAGATACATGTTGGCAAAGTGTGTTGAGCGCTGTTGAGGGCCGTCAAGATCACTGAGGGTGGGAAAACAGATGTGCATCTTTGAGGAAAGTCTTTCTCATTCTTCCTGCGCAAGAACGATGGTCATGAGGTGCAGCAAGGAAAATCACAATCTGAGACAAGGAGAGGATTATTTGCTCTGTATGGGGTCAAACACTGACCTGAGTTACCCAGAGAGGCTCAGGAATTGACATCCTTGGAGATATTCAGGACTTGCTAGGACAAGGTTCTGGGCAACCTGATCTAAATTGGAAGGTGACCCGGCTTTGAGCTGGAGGTTGGATCTGTATGCCTTCAGAGGTCCCTTCCATCATGTTATTTTTCCATGATTATGTGAAGGTGTTTACCTACAGAATAATCGCCCTTTTAAAAATAAGGTAAACTTATTTAAAAATAAGATAAGTCTCCTAGCAAACCAGCAATACAATGCAATTCTCAGTTACTGCAAAGACCAAAGTCACCGATTTCAGTAAAATCATAGCTTAGTAACTGCCTGGAAGAAGTTACTTTTTCATCCCTGTTTAACAAGGAACATATCAAAAAGCTTTTGCAACTTAAAGGAAGCTCATCAAATTAATGAAGTAGAGCATCTGCTCCTGGGCAAGTTGACACTTAATATTGCTTACTGTCACACCTCTAATGTATCTAGAACACTTTTGATACTCCACATTTCCTCAGACTACTTCACTCTGTGTGTGTATGTCTTATGTGAAATCCCATTCAGAATTTGCTGAGATGAAAAGTTTATTGCAATTTCTCCTATAAACAGGACTGTAGTAGTAGTAGATGGGGTATGGCACACACAAGAAGAGTAGCCATCTTTGGAGCTGGTCTGGTGATCCCTCCCTAGCAGTGCAGTTAGAAGGCAATGGCCCTACTAGGGTTGGGCAAGAGCGCGGGGAAATAAGCTGTGTTGTGATTCAATCCTCTTGAGTCTCTGGATAGCTTCAGTTCTTCTCATTAGAAGCAGCAAATGCAACATAACCTTCAGATATTGGGGAAGAGGGAGGGGTGTGGGGTGGGAGTGGCAAAGGGAAAGGCAAAAACCTGCTGATTAGGTTTGCAGATTTCGTGGATTAGGTGAAGTTGAGTTGCTGTTCCTAGCTTGAGTCTTTATATTCTGGTGCTCAAAAATATCGAACTTCCTATTTTGACTGGCAACGGAAGTGGGGAAAGTTGCAATTGTTCCTTAAAAGTTATCCATGCTTTTTTGGGCATATTAGAACATGTCTTTTATGCATATGTAATGTGTATTTTAGAAATCTATTGAATTCTGGAGAATACATATACAGGTTTCATGCTATTAATCTGGTATTAATGGGGCTACCACAAGAAGAAAAATTGGTGGGGTCAGTGCCCACAAGCTACAAAGAAGTGGGATTCTTAACACTGTTCTATGTTACTTATGCTGGAAAAAAATATTTTCTGGAAAACAAATACTTGAGATAGAACTAGGGAGAGAAATGCTGCCTGCACAAACTCCTGTAACCATTTCTGAATCACTCTGTAGTCTCTGCTTGTACCTAGAACTCTACTTAAAAATTCTGTAAGCCTTTCATTTAAAGGAAATAATCACCTACAATTAGTATCTGCTTTTAGTTAAGTAGGTACTAATAAAATGTATATGTATTTAATGTCTCTCCAAAGATTATTGGAATGTGTTGTAGAATGTATTAAATTCTTTTAACATAATCAGTTCATATCCCTTAAATGAAACTGAAGCTCATTCCAGCAAAATAAAACTAATTTATATTACTCTCTTGTGAAGCATCCTATTGCAGAGGGCTGGTGAGCACTCACTTGGGATTCTGCATCAAGTCTTTGATAGACTTGCTCTTTGGTCCAAATTTAGATTAAACTCAGATGATGGCAAACTTTAGTAATCTCTGCTTGTGCACTACCACCTGTTATATATCCAGGTGGTGTAGTAAGAATAAGTGTGAGGGTAGGACAGCCACAGCTCTCCAGGTGTGTTGTTAAATTGCAGTTGTTCTTTTTTACTACTTTCTCACTAGGGAGCTGTAGATTTTTGAGTTGTGATGAAGGAACTAAGTAATGATGGGATTAATCCTGTCTTCTCTAACCTCATTGTGGCTAAGTAAAGGCATTTAGGGACACAATTATATTTCCATTTGTCATAAATCCTCCTTGCAGGCAAAGACACTGTGCCAAGTTAAAGTAACCTACAAATATTGTATTTTTCTTCAGAATTAATCTTCATTGACTTCCACAAAAAGTATAAAATACTAAGCATGCAGATATTCCACTTTATGGCCAATAATCAGAAAGTATTTCATGTTGTGTGTTTTGGAGAGATTCAAGAGAAGCCAAACAATACACAATTAAACATAACGTCATGATTAAAGATTCTACTACAGTGTAATTTTCAGATATCATACAACAGACTGTAAGAATACTTTTAGCATTAAGTACAGGAGCAGATCACTTGGGTGGACTCTGTAATATGAGGAAGTAGAAAATCTGTGCTAGTAGTTTATGAAACTAACAGGTGCTAAGTAGCTGAGGACAAAATGGTTCTTAATACTAAAGTGACTAAAAAATGCCATTTTTTTGGTATTGGGAAATAAAGGCTTGAAAATTCTACTGAAAACTGTGTGAACTAAGTATAAATGTAGGTTTTCCTTAGGCAAATTTATGCAAATTACTCATAAGGTTATTTGCATGACTGTTTTATGACCTGAAAAGTAGCTGCCTTTTTTGCGGACTGCATTTTCTGTAGCTGTTCTCCCCAGGATTGCTGGTCTGCATCTTTGAGAGATGAAAAACCTGCTTTCCCTGGAAGGGTTTTATGGAGGTTAAGGAATAGGTTGTTCCCTATTGGGCAGCAACATATAGCAAATCAAACCTGATGTAGGAGACCGGACTTTTATTCTTCAGGTGTCATATTCACGTTCCATATAGAGTGCAGCTATTCTGTTTGTCTTCAGTTCTTCTAGCATAGCAAATCCAAGATTGTTGGGAAAGTCCAAGGAGAGAAGGCACACTGTGAACTTTTACCTTCTTAGTAGAACTTGCGTTGTAAAAGCAGACATTTTGTTTTTATTATGTGAAAAATTAATAGAAACCGAGACAATCACACTGTTAAACTCTTGAATTAATGGTCTAATACAATTTAACATCTAAAATTTTGTTCACTTAAAGGATAGGAAAAGGTTAGTTTTGGACCCTAAGTAGTTATATAGGAAGAATGCTTCTGATAGTAGGTGTGTGGTTCATGTGGGATGGTGGTTGATTTGTTTTATGTAGAAGATCCAGTGTTTGCAGTTTGCAACAAGTTAAATCCTGAAGAATTGATTTCTGGGAAGCTGTAGTTTTGCATAATGAGAACTTCCTAATGAATGTATGTGTAATTGAGAACCTCAGATGTCTTCTCCTGCAAACAAGCTTTGATGATGCAGATAAATGTTAATGCTGTTGTGATTCTAGGTGGGCCAGAGCTTGCCCCGTCATTTAGGATTTAAACATTATCCTAGCACTAAACTCAAAAAAAATTTTTGTATTTCTTTACAAGAGGTACATTTACATATTAGAAAGCAGGATATGAATAAAATCAACCCTTGATACAACTTTTTAAAAAATAGTTTCATTTGATATCATTTAAAGTAAATCTTTCATTTCTGAAAATATGGTGTTCTTGATGTTTTAACAGAATGTATGAGGTTTCAAAAATGTTCTTGGCAGTCACTGTGGTAGTATCATAAAAAATATCAAAAATTGGCAGTAAAGGGAATGATACAATGCACGTAGTATAAAACACTTAATCCTGGAACCTGTACAAGTACTAAGTGTCCTAATGTATATTTATTGAGAAACAGCTTGGAGTTTTATTTATGTTGCATTTTAAATTAAAGTATTTCAGGATTCAGTTGTCTGTCTTTGTCCTTTTTGTATATACTTTATGGGTATGATAACTTTTTAAAATAAACTCTCAGGTCTTGGTGAGTGGAAATGCACATCTAAAAGGATATTCTGGCAAGAAGCCCGTAGTGTAAACAAGCTTGTTTAATGTGATGGGTAGCTGAAATAGATTTTTTTTGTTGTTTGTTTGTTTTTTTAGGAAGGTTCCTTTTACTTTTCAGCTGCCATTAGAGTTTGCTGCTTCCATCATTTAAAAAACAAAGCAACAAAACCAAAAAAACCCCTTCAACATGCCCCTCCAACCAAACCCAACAGCAAGGTCATTTTAGCCTCTTTAAAAACAGAACTCCCCATAAAAAAGTATTGTGAAAGCTTTTGTTAGAGTGAAAATGCCAAGCCTGGGTTCCAGCATTAATAACTTAAGTTCAGCATTTGCCCATCTTCACACTGTCAGATCCTATGCTGACTGGGTGACCCTAGGGAAACACACATTCTTTTTTTCTCTTCTGTCACTTACTGTTCTCTGTTTAGATATTCACTCTTCCAGGAGGAATACAGCCCAGTAAAAGTTTTGGAATGGAAAACCTTGAATGAAAAAAAAGCCAACAAAAGTGTCTTGATAGTTGTCTTGACTATTAGTATCCGGAACACGAAATCTCAACTTAAAATCTTTCTTTATCTCAACACCAGTTGTGTAAACCATCCAGTGATGACTGGTTAAGAGATTTATTTTTTTTAAGAAAATTTTTTTGTTTGGTTCTACTTATTATGTGACATTTTACTAAAGTGAGGAGATTCTCATTAACGCTCCGTTCAGGGAAAGTGGTCTTCAAAGGATTATCTCAAATGCGTTAGATGAAAGTGTTCAATGACTTGCAATTTCACTACAGTCTGTCATTCACAGTTTAAAAATTGCCAGCAAATGCACAATTAATTACATAACAATTTAACTTTTGACAGCTCATTTCTGGATCAGATAACAAGATGAGAAAGCTGCGACTTATTTTAAATGATGTTTCAGTGCTTTGTGACTATGCTTCATAGTTGTAGGGTCATATCATTACAAATACATGGGTAAGAATGTTGTTTCCATTATCCTAATATGTAGTAGAAAATGTGGATTATTTCTTCTCTGTTTAAATCTCTTACTGTGAAAGTGAATGTTTTCAATTTTCCCAGTCTGTACTAATGGTAGGGAATAAATAGCATCTAATAGGTTTTACTGTTTTATTGCTACTGTTCAGGAAAACAGTATCAGACATATGTCTTTCAAATATATATGTTTAGAAGAAAAGCTTATTGAGAAAACTGAAGTTTTATTTTGCTGCTAAGAAATACTGTATTGTGTAGTTAAAGTTCAAAGCAT
This sequence comes from Actenoides hombroni, assembly GCA_024336885.1. Taxonomy (NCBI): domain Eukaryota; kingdom Metazoa; phylum Chordata; class Aves; order Coraciiformes; family Alcedinidae; genus Actenoides; species Actenoides hombroni. The sequence goes on from WUAM01000317.1 coordinate 864,622, forward strand.
GGTATCCTCTCTTCTATGTGAAATCTGTGTGTCTTTCAAAAACTCTGGTATTGATCATTACTAGTAATAAATCCTATGAATTTTTCTTTATTATAGAAAAGTATAGCCTAGGGGAATTATCACACATTGTAATATGGCAGATATACGTGTATGTGCCAAGCACTTTCCCCTTGCTGCCTGCTCATTTGATTTGCTACAATATTTTATTATTTATTAGTTTGAAATGAATGAATAATCCTATTTATGTGAGATGTCTGTACCTGAAGTGCATGTTGAAAATTTGTCTTCAATAGTAACATATTTTTCACCTTGTGTACAACTTTTAGGTTTTTTGATTTAGAGTAGCATGAAGTTCCCTTGGTAACTTTAAAGTAGACAAAAAAATTTAAAAATCCCCTAAAAGTTGCCAAGGGAACTTTATGAGAAAAGTGAGGCTTCAATTCACAGTGTTTGTACTTAGCACTGTCCAGCTGAATTTTAAATGTTTAAGAGTATTGCATGAAAGATGTTTAACTTTTTTTTTTACTTAAAAGCTCCGTTGAGGCAGCAAAATGTGTAAGATGCTTCATTATAAATATGGAAATGATTCAAGTGCTCTCATAATGGCATAAGTTGGAAGGGACCTCTCAAGGTCATTTGTGCCAATGTCCTGTCTCATTCTACTCACTGGTGGACCAGGGAGGTGAATAGTTGTGATCCCCCCCGAAAGAGTCTGTCCCTGTACAGCAGGGCCACAGAGGTGGTAGAGTCACTGGCTGTGACTTGGAGTAACAATACAAAACAATTTATTGGCTTTCCCTGAGAACAGTCAATAAATGGTGCAGATACATGTGTGTGTGCGTATAAAAGATGTTTTCACAATAGAGGTTATTTTTGTATAAATTACTTTAAGGCTCAACTAAATACCAAGGAGGAAAAAAAAGTGAGTAAAAAGAGGAGGAAAAGAAAAGATGAGGGGCATAGTGAGAGATTAAGGTAGAAAGATATCACCACCCCTGGATCCAGCAATGTCTCACGGAATAAATCCAAATATTGAGTTCTTTGGTGGTGGGTGCACTCAGATGAATATTTTGCTATCTCTTTATACTTTTGGGATGTGGGTGGCATCCCCAATTTAAATAGGAAGCATAGAGGAGATCCTAATTTGCATGAGCCCCTTCTGGTGCAGTGTCCCCTATAGGCCTCCCCTTGGTGTAGTCACAGAGGCTAGCAGAAGAAATTAACTCGGGGAAAAGACACAGTCCTGTCTACACAGAACTTACTTCTTCCTATTGTTAGTTTATCTGCAAGGAGATGGGAGGATGGCAGAGCCATTGAGGGCTGTTGAGAGCTACAGACACCTCCTCCCTTCAGGCAGGCCTTGCTCATTCTCTGTTCAGATCTTATAGCGTAGGCTGCCCAGGACCATGCACGGACACCTGTGCTTTACAAATATTTTTGAAATGTAGGATTATTATTGCTTTCTAGACAATCTTAAAACAATGAGGGTGAGGGCTGTTTTAATTCTAGATGTAACTTTTCATATTAATTTATGCATGTACGTGACAAGCAAACTCAGTCTGTGTTGGTTGTTTCACTGGGCTGTACATCAGCTGGAGAATGAATTTAACAAATATATTTGCTCTTGTACAAATTGGAAAGCAGATGCTGTGCTTGAAGTGCCACTGTACACAGCATGAGCTTATGCATGTCTGTTAAGAAAAGTAAGTACAAGTATGGCAGTTTTTCATACGAAACTGCTAACTTCATCTGGCAGGTCACATTGTTGTTATCTCCGACTTGAAACAGTGGCAGCATTGTTATCTGCTCCTCCAAATGCTTCAGTCTTACAGACACTGCATGCTGGAGTAAGAGGATTGCTGTGAGGAATCCTTTGTTTTAGCTTCCAGTATACATGAACAACATGTATTCATAGTACATAGAGCCTGCTCTGCAAAGCAGAGGAGTTAGGTCCTCTAGCTCTATTCAAATCTATGTAGGCTAAGACTTTTGCAATGGGAAGAATATTTTGCTGAATTGACACCTTATCTGATGGAGATTAAACTTGATCAACACAAAACTCTACAACCATAAGTAAAACATTAAAATTGTCTGCACAAAATTTATCTTCTCTATTGCATATAGCTTTGTGTTGAGGGTTACTATTTTTCATGACATAATAGCTTCAGCATTGTCATTAATACTTGTGTGCAGTTGATACACCTATTTCTTCTATGGAAAATACATTTATCATTTCTGCTACTTGATTTGTCTTTCTACACGAGATTCTTCCTTCCTTCATCCAAAACCTTTTGAAGAGCTAATCTCGCAATTCTGTGTTTACAAGTTGAAAATGAATGACACATGGTGTCAATGTGATGAGGGGCATCATGCACACAGGCCACATGTAACTGAGCATGTGTAAGATTTAGCTTTATGTGATGGCCAGCTTACTTTTAACAAAGTAAGCAAATATAAATTAATTCTGGATGCCCAAAACTGGCTACGTGTCTGATAAGCATGTAATCCAGTAGAAAAATATTTGACTGCTTTTGGCCATTCTTATGTGCATGGTCTTTCTTCACATCATTTCTGAGTGCAAGTAGTGTTGTGATTTATGCTCTGTACCACAGCCAGCTCATAAATCTTTCCATTCTTGAATCCTGTCTAATAGATTCTTTGGTCTTTCACAAGGCCAGCCACTGAGAAGTCCTGTGACTTCAGATGAACAGATTATGTATGTTTGAAGGATTCTCCCCCCCAAAAAACAAACAAACCAACCAAAACAACTCTGCAAGTTCATCAGGATTTTCTAGATCTGATATGTGGAATGCTTCTAGACTCAACACAATAGTAAAGTTTAGCACATTTCTTCAGGAATGTCTATGTTTTAAAGTGTATATAACTTGAGGTGTGTGTGGTTTTTGACTGACCTGGATACAAATAATCAGAACATGTTATGTTACTATGCAGTTGTTAGAAGGCAGTTCTTGCTGAGATGGTGCTGGGAAGTAATGCAATCTACTACAGAAAAATTTAGACAGCGTTTCTGTGAATCTGCTTTACAAGCTTGCTGAACACAGCAGTCTTCTCTCACTGTAAAAGCATGAAAACAAATGGTGCTAATTCTTCTTGTTTTCACAGTAATAACTGTCATAGTCTAAAATAGATATTTCCATTAAAGCACTTGTATTACGTTAGCTTATTGAGAGGTAATAATGACTTTCCTCCAAGGATGAGAATATAAAAAAATAAATATCAAAGGAAGCTGAAAGTACTTTGTAAGTAAACAGAGACAGAAGTTAGTTAAGTTTGCAGTAGAGATAAGTATATGAAGAATGGTGATTTCTTAAAGTTTCTTCAGCTCAGCAACACCTAGCAACATTCTTGTGGAAGTACACAAGTTCCACATCCAGAAATACCTGTGCACCTTAGTTCATACAGATCATATAAAATATATTCAAGTTTAAACCCTTTCCACTAATCATGTGGAAGTAATCTACGTTCCTTTCTAATCTCCAGTGTGTCCTTGCACCTGGAGTTGAAAAGCAGAGACCTAGATCATCTGACAGCATCTTTTTAGTTTCCAGAGCTGATGATACTTTAATTAATGTCTAGTATTTTCCCCTTTCAAGGCAGCAGTGAAAAGGCCTTGAAGAGGCCTTCAGGGGTAGTGGGGCATGATATGGATTTATAACCCTTCTGACAATAAGATATAACTGCAACCTGGCTAGATGCCAATATATCCTAGTCTTTTTTTATTCTGGGCTCTTATATTGACTTCTTACTAAATCTACTATGATACCTACTAACGTATTTATGTATAGGTGTGAGCTGATGGACACAGTTACCATCATTCCCACATGCTGTATAGGGAACTGCTTGGGTTTTTTTCTTCTCTTAGAGGGCAAAAGGAGTTTTGTAGGTACAGTGACACAAAGTTTAACAATTTTTTGCATTAGGAGTAACGTTTGGATTATAAAATGAATTTAGTGGCATATGCACAGGACATCTGTGTGTGGACTGGCTGCAGGTCCCCTCTTCAGAGAAACTTTTCTTTGTATCATGCTAAGAAATCCACCTATAGTACAATGCTCTTCATTTTGTCGCATTACACATGTTGTAAATGGCATCGATAGCTCAAGGCAACAGGAAGAGTTTAGTTATTTAAATAACCTTTATGTAAATTCGTAGTTTATGTATCTGTTTCTCTGTTAATGTGCAATGTGTAGAAGGATAAATTCTCCCCACTGTATTTCTACTGAGATAATATGCAAGTATGTGTTACTTCAGTAAAGTTAGGGTAACAAAGTTAGAACACTAGTAATGATCTTGCTCATGTTTCTGGGAAGATGCTAAATACTGTGTCCTGTATTCCAAATGTATAATTATTAATAGAGACTATAGAAATGCCATTGCCTAAGCAAGGCAGCCATACTTGTTATAGCTTGCCCAAGTTGTAAGTAAGGCACAGTATTTATGTCCCCCATGCTTTCAAACCAAATCAGGCTGACAATAGTAGTTTCTGGCTTTGGATGCCTAGGACCGTCTCCTTAAGCAGAAGTATCTTGCTTGTCGCCCTGTGGTACCTGAGACTGGGATGTCACTGTTGCTCCCTATAGCCAGCATCTCCAACCATTAAGTGTGGCTTCCCTCCTGGGTGGGTTTTTTGCTTCCCTTTGGGGAATAAAGAGATACGAAAGTATTGAAGATTTTTTTTTTTTCTTCCCCCCTCACCTACAGCAGCATCCTTCTGGCAGCAGTCTGAAGCTGCTTCTCCTTGAGGGGAGACCAAATCTGCATGGTGGTGGTTTAACTCCTAACGCAACTGCTAGTGCGTCCACCTTTCCAAGAGGACATCTCTATGTGTGTGTGTGGGGTCCTCCCCTGGAATAGCATGGGGCTGCTGGCACTGTGGGGTCAATGTTATGCTGTGCATCTTTTATTACCCCCAACCCCCTTACCCCATCCACCAAAGAGCTTCCTGATCTCTCGCACTCACATACGCGTCTTGAAAATGTGTCTTGATATTTAATTCATAACATGAAGCTTGTGATTAGGGGAAGTAACTGCCTCAGATTTGGAGCTAGAGGATCTGCTATATCAGTTTATATACTTAAGTTAGTCAGGGACTTGCCATCAAATGTTTTGGCAGGAGACCAGCTAAGCATTACTGTCGCATTTGATTCTTTATTAGGCACTGTAAATGGATATTGGAGTTCAGAGAAAATAAGATCTAGCATAAGTACTGGCTTAATTTGTGTATGTTGAATGGGTTTGCACCAAACTTTGGCTTGTTTGTCCAATTATATACAGTATGGAAAGAGATTTATGTGATAATCCATACCAAAGGGCCGGTTAGTAATGAAGATATTGGTAATTCTATAAGTAACTAAATTTCATCTGAGCTAATTACTGAGGTATTCTAACTCAGAAGCCTCTAGCTGCAAATACTGAAAATCCATTTATTTAACTCAGCTTTTACTTAGTTTGTTGCACTAGGTGATAATACACATTCAATTCTAAAGCATTTCCCTCGGGTCTTCTCTTCTCCCATTCTTGCTGTGGGTCTGTGTCCATAGATATTTCTTTTCCTTTTGAAATACAGTAAAAAAGGGTTTGCTATAGATCCAAGTCCACAGTAGAGCAAGCCAGAATCCAGTGTGGGTGGGGTTTTTTTAATCTTTAAGTAGAACAAAAACTTTTTTTGAGAAGAATTTAGTCTATATATCATAAATCTTGTGTTATATTATGTTCTCTCTACTCACGCTATCTCCTGATGTATCATGATATCTAGAGCTTCTTCTAGTAGCTATGTCTTAGCCTTATGTGACTAGAGGTGTTAGCAGAACCTAATGGGAAAGGAAACTTGACTCATTTATAATCAATTCAGAATTTGGTTGGAGTGAATTTAATGAAAAATTTTAAATGACTGATTTTATTTACATTCAAACAAAGCTTATAGAGCTTTAGTTATACTTCTTGATGACATAATTAACATGATCACCTTTTTCTCTGTATACCTTTTGCAAAATAAGGTTTTACATAGTCCTGGGAGCAAAATGAAGAACGTAACTTGTGTGCTTTCATTCCTAGATAAAAAGCTTTACTCAAAATTCTTTCATAAGCTCTCTGTAAAGGGTTTTATTTACATGATAGCACTTGCACTATTTTTCTGATAATTTATGTTATTAGAATAGTGATTAAACTTTGTTATATTCTGAATGTTTGCTTGCTATGAAAACTATAAATGGTGGTATTTTCTTAAAAGCAGTTATAATTTCTTTAACAGCTAACTAACAATACTCTTTGGAGAAAACCTGTTCCCAGTTAAAAAAAAACAAAACAAACCCAAAACTTTTACAATGATTTCTTGATTGCCTGATACAATGTTTAAAAAAGTAATATTTTTAAAAATTTTTGCGAAGATGTTTAATATTCACTATTATTATTCGGTCAAGCTGCTACATAGACATTTTATTGTCATCAAATCTTGCCTTGCATATCTGCAGTTGATTCTTGAAAGAACCAGAAAGGATTTTTGTAATCCATTTGCAAGGTAATATTGACTGAAGTGTATCCTGTTTTAACTATGCTCTCTCCTTTAGTCTATCTTGTAATTTATCTACTCTCATCTCATTACTATTTTCTTTATTTCTGTGTTCTCTGTATAGGGTAGTGTATGTGTGTATATACATATTTTTTTTATTGTATATATGACAAATCATCTATCCTGTCATGTTTCTCTTGTTTCCATAGCATTTTGCAGTCTGCAACAGTATTTCAGTTTTCAATGTCATTACTTAAATATAAACAAACTTTAGTGAATTTTACTTCTGATAGATTATTTTCTAATTAATTTAGGTTCTATCTTTCTTTGCCATCACCAGACAATTGTTTTACTTACTACAGAACACTTATCTTTGTTTACTGTCTTTTCCCATTCAGTGGAGTATTTTTAGGGCCAGATTGCCTACTCTATTCCTGCGCCTGTCTTGTCAAGAAGGTGATATTTTTTTTTTTGAGCTTGTTGTCCTTGCATCCTTCACAACTATCCTAAGCACCTGACCATTAAGTCAAAGGTAACATGTCATTTTTCCTTTTAAGATTGTGACTAAATCTAAATGTTTTGTTTACTTATGCTAAACAGTCAAACTCAAAATGAAACACTTTTTAAAAAAAAAGTCAATTTAAAATATTAAGTTATTTATCTTTGATTTTTCCCTCATTGACTTTTCTGCCATATTGGGAAACTGGATATTTGGTCAGCCTGGCAGAGTGGGGACAGACCCTTTATCATCATGACTATCATTTTGCTGCTGAGGAAGTGTCTCTGTGTGTGTGTGTATATATTCATATGTACACACACTACATATATATACACTATATATTAAGACCTTTGATTACGTTTTGTTGGCACTGGATTGCCTTTTATTTTGAAGGGCTGCTAGGTATTCCAAAAATATACCAAGGCTCACAAACTGGAGCTGAAACATTGTAAATAAAACGAGTACTTAAACAGTGAATAAAACTGTAAGTTTTGGAACAAAGTTTTTCTTTAATAAATAATAATCACAGTATTATACAGGATGTTATATTTCAAGCAAAGTCTGCAATTTCTTCAAACTAGCAATGGTATTTTTAGGTAGTAAATTGCTTGAAAATGTTCTCCTATAAAGGTGGTGCATAAGAAACATTACTACCTCATCATATGTGTCTAGTCCCAGTTGGAAGGAAATCTGTTTTTTCAGAAACTAGAAAATCTCAAGACCCAGTTTTTGAAACACGTTGAAATCATTCCTAGCATTACTCATCCATAATTTCTATCAGCAGTGTAATTGGAGGCCTAAAAGCTCTGTTAGAAGCTACTGCACCTGATATAAATCCCCATGAATCTTCAGGGCATCCATCTTCCTCTGTGGATATATTCACCAAGAGGCTGGCTCCTTTTGCAGCTCTGCAGCAAAGTGTCCTCCCTCCTTGGTGAGGGACCTCTGTCCCTGTTGAGGAGCTGTACCCAACTCTAATTACAAATGAATGGATATTGTTTTGTGTTACATATGGTATTTTATTTGTTGTTAGAGCTATAGGAAGTCTGTGTGAGAGGTTGCTTTGATGGCAAGGTAGGCTTGAACTTGAATTGTGAAAGTTGCTGACAGCGTTTATTTTGCAAGTTAAAAAGAAATGCTACTCTAACTTATCTGTTATGCTACTTTTCATAAATAATTCAGAAATCGAAATTTCAATTTTTAGACTTCTCTGTAACACATTTGACCATTTATTCACCTTTCATCCTCTTTAAAAATCCAATCAGGTTAAGAGCATTTTAATGAACTTCTAATAAGTGTATTACTTGGAATTTTAGATTAAAGTAGAAAATGGGTCCTTGTGACTGTTGTAAGTGATGTTCAAGGGATGAAAATGAAAATGATCTGTAGCAGCAGAGAGTCCTCAAAGTTATGATGCACGAGATGCTCCTCAAGTTGAATGAAGGTGGAGTTTCTTGCTTCCTTTGCAGAAAGAGGGAAAGCAGCAAAGACCTGCATTGACTGGCTAACTAGTAGCTTGGATAATTTGGAAAATGAAAAGCAAGAAAAACTGATGTCTTATTTCATGTGTTTTGGTATTGAATTAGATACGAACTTCAAACATTAAGTGAAAGCAGAGTGGTAATAAGGAGGGTGGAAAAAGGTTTCATTAACTGGCAAGTGGCATGTAACATTGTGGATTAGTAGTTAAATATACTTCTCTTGAAGTTAGCTCTTCATGTGTTCTGTAACTGGTGACTGGAAAAGTCTGTACTAGAACATGTCTTTGTATTTGCCGTAATTTATTTTTTTTGTCATAAGAATTATATGTGTGCAAATGCTCAGGAATTACCAAAAAAACTCTGAAAATGGCCTATAACAAAGTGGAAAAGAATTGGAGGTAAACCACTAAACCGTGTTTTCATGTGAGTTTTTATTATTTTAATTTTAACGTCTCTTTTTTTTTTTTTGGACTATAGTCATAAAGGTAACTGGAAGTGACTGATTGGGTCATCTTTATTTTAAAGATCTGTTTGCTAAGTGGAAAAGTAAGACAAATTAAAAATAAGATCCTAATGTTTCTCTGTCAGGCACGGAAACAGCCCATAAAATTAAGAGGTAATTAAGGGAAAAGCCCGTGTAATGAAGGGGAGTCTTTTCGTTGACTTCACTGGGTCCTTCTCAGTTAATATTAACTTACAGTCACTGTAAAATTATTATACTGAAAATTGGGTTACCTTTGTGGCCTTGATTTGAAAGGCTTTGATAGATTGTCACAATTACTTCCCTTGCATATAATGTATGTGACTTAACAAATTAAGAATTAGGATTTATCAGCATAAAATTAATTCAAGTTACAGGCTTATAAATTAAATACAGGAAGTATAGCTTTCTGATCAGCCCAAGTCAGTTGTACTAAAGCCCATTCACTGTGATAGTGCCAGCATTCCTTAGATGCTTTATCTTTTTACAGGGAAATTATTTTATATATTGTGGAATTCAAAACCACTTACTGGATATATTTTTACTCATACAGAAAAATAATATGTGAAATATATCTGACTTTTGTATTTTTTGACTTGAAACGCTACTTTAGGAATAAGAAGAATATCACAGTGCATCTGTCTTTGGTGGAGATGTGGAGCTCTATTGCATACTCCAGTTTAAGGTAGAAATAAAGCTGTTGTTCACTTGCTGTAGAGAAAAGACCATTCCTCAGTCCTTCTAAGCTTGTTTGTGTGGTCTTAATTTCGTCACAGCAGCTAGTGACTGTCAGATTATTCTTTTCCTTTTTCTTCCTAATGCAGAGCACTTCTGAAGACATTTCAGCTTTTATTCAAATAAGTTACAATTGGGCTTGGTCCAACCTTGTAGAGTCAGGTTGTATTTGGTAATTTTCTCATGCTAATATAGACTTTCCTAAAATATTTTCAGTATTTCACAAAAGCCAGAGTGTGAGGAAAGTCTTTTCTGACTTCATTAGTAAGTGTCTTGCTCTGATTTTCTCTGCTGGATGGGCAAGGTTGACACTAGTATTAGAACAGTCTCAATAATGGAAAATATCACAGTCACAAGTGAAATAAAACATAGCAAAATTCTATTTCTGGATGGTAATGTTAGTAATATTGTCTGATATATATTTAGTGTTATCCCTAAGGTATGTGCCTTTCAGGTAAGCAAATATGTAAATAATTGCATTGTATAGAAATAAGGTACTACCCCTTTGAGTAGCTGCAATGATATTCATACATGTGGGTGACAAATGATGAGCTACTAGAAATATTTGAATAGAACTGTCTTGTTGCTAGCATTGGAAAAATACTTCAGAAATTACCATTTTAGAGTCTGAATTTATTTTAAAATTAAGCTGTTTCTATTTGGGTTCTTTGAAATGCACAGATAATGGAAAATGTCCCTAAAAGCAAAGCCTTTTGCTTGAATTCTTATCTGTAAAAGCTAGTAGATAATTAGTTGTAACAAGCTTTTCAAACAAAACTGAAAACAAAAGAATGCCATAGCATGAACTAATACATAAGAATGGATTTAATTTATTTTCCTTGTCTCTTTTCATCTTACTCTATTGAACATATAGCATAGTTAGCAATTTCTAGTTTTTATAAAAATAGGTTTGAAAGTTCAAAGTACACATTTTGCATATCTTGGGAAGAAAATTAATTTTAACCTATTAAT
>WUAM01000317.1:875418-889437 GCA_024336885.1 Actenoides hombroni
GTGTAAAGCTGAGAGGTCACAAGAGTCAAGCTCTCGGATTCTTCCTCCTCTGCTCCACTGTCCGGCACCCGAGGGGGGCTATTAATATTTACTATATACTTTTATTTCTCTGAGATGATAATTTCAGCTTCAGTCCATGTTGGCAAGCAATTGCTAAGGTGTATTTCAGAAGTGTTTTGTTTGAATATTTCTTAAGATCAAATTTTGCTACAGTTCCACAAGCCAGTACCGTCTGGAGACTTCACATAGTGTGGTGTTACTTATTTAACGTCAAAACAAAATGTGCCCAGTTATTAATACAGAAATCAGAATATGTCCTGCTATTCATGTATTTGGAGGGTATTGCTACTCTTTAGTAGCAAAAAATTTCCAAAATTAGTCCACTTTGAGATGATAGAAAATATGCTTCTAAAAATCAATGCTTTAGTTGATCTTGGATGAAATCTGGGTCTTACGGTCCCTTCTGATGGGATGGCTGGGGGCAGTAAAGCCTCTCATTCCTGATCTCAATCCTTGCGGTTTAAAACGTAACATTCAAGTTGAAATGAAGCTAGTATGGTTCGCCTTGTTTCCCTCAAGAAAACGTGAGGGCTATTTCATGAGCTGTTTGTCCATTTGCTCAGCGAAGGAGGACAGCTGGGAAAATTCACCCCATCAGTCATCTCAGACATGTTGTCTCTGTTGGCAAGTGAGAACCTTTGGTTTCCTTATATGTTTAGTTTGTGCAATGTACAAAGTCACCACCATTCACAGCTCAGAAAAGGCAAAATAGTTAAGGATTCAGCTGCAATTAACCTTTGAGAGCTATGTAATTCCCATTTACATCTTTAAAAGAAAGCCTTTATACATCTCATTAGTTTGGTTCAGTTGCTTCTATTCAAAATGATAAAAATGTCTGACTACATGCCTCCAAATATCTGTTGGACAGTTCTTTTTAGCATGTGTTTTACAACCAGCCTACAATCTTCTATAAAAATCACATAATTTGAGAGCCTTATGAACACAAGTCAATATGGTCTAGTTGGATGGTGGGAGGATAAAACACTCAAAGAATCTTCTTTTTTTTGTTCTGCTTTTCAAGATATTTTTTGTGTTTGGCTTTCATCACTAATTTATAAGGAGTAGCTGTAAGAGAGGTAAAGCTGTGAAAACAAAATGCTTCCACCAATTTATCAAAAAAGTTTTAGTTACTACGTTGCATGTATTACTATAATACCAGAATCTGCCACAAATATCTAAGGTGTTTGTTTCACAAGACCCCAGTAAAATGTTAAAGTACAGTGCAATCTACTTCACAGAGGACTGAGAAACTGAAGTTATGTTGGTTCAGGTTTTAAAAGCATATCATCTATATTGTTGTACATTGGTACTGTTGGCACTGCTATGCCCAAAACTGAACCTGCTTGCAAGCTTCTTTAGATACAGTCTGGTTTTGTTCCTGAGCCCTAAAGCCCTCTCTGTCATTATAAGAAAGTAATCTTAAAAATAAGACTGGAAGATTTATTTTGCATTTTAATTATTTAGTTGCAATTGATTTTTTCTACTGTTGAATCCATTGCTTTATGCTACTACTTTAAGTGTCCCAAGTACAGAGATTGTGGTCTTCGAAAATTCTGTTTACATGTAACTTATGTACAGTTCATTTGCCTCAGTTTGACCCCAGCTTACACAGGACAAGGGAAAGCTGTTCTATTGCACAAATGACTGGGAATATACTGAGAATACCATCAAAGAAATGACAGTATTTTCTTTTTTCTATACAAGGAGATGCTTACGTTGCTTGCAAAATTTCCTTTGTATGCGTAACTTTATTGGATTGTTTCCCACCTTCAAATCTTCTGTAAGGTCTGTTGTTTACCAGTGTGGGCTGAAGCTGAGGTCTAAAGGTCTCTTGCATATGTAGTCCCAAGACAAAATATGTATGAGGATTTATTTAGTTATTTTTAAATAAAGACTTGTGTGAAACAAGAAGACTCAACTGAATTCAGTAAAGTCAGATGTTGACCTTTGGAGTTGTTATGCTGCCAATTATCTGATTCTGTTTCTTTTTCTCCTTCCACCTGTGTGCCTTCAATAGCACAAACATGTCTTAAGTGTGCAACTTTGCTTCTGGACTAGGTATAATGTTGGCAGAAATATAAGGGTTTTTTTTTTTTTTTTCTCACCCATGGCCCATACAAAACTATAGTTATGTGTTGTGCTAGGGACAAATTCAAAGTTGTGTAAAGGGAAGAAGTGCAGCTTTCTATGCTAGAAATAGGTTTTAATTAAATATTATGTTAACAGCTCTTCTTGAAGGAACAAACAACCAATTTGAGATACCTATGTTCCTTAGAAAATGTGCAAGGTTTATTTAAAAGAAAAAAATGGGATAATTTTCTTTTCAATTAAAAAATTTTCCTTATTTATATACTACATAATATGAACTTCAAATTTGAGAAATTATTGAAAATTCTGTAACTTGCCTTTTGTACTACATTATTTCAAATTATTTATACGTAATTGCTACTTTTTGTAAAAATTTCATTGAGTTTACAAAGCATCTACAATAAATCATTCCCTTTTGAATTTCAGATGGCATCCAAGCTTGGTAACAGAAGGTACAAGAGATTAATATTTCGTTGCAAAACACCAGTTTGAGCAGGTGGTACTTGATGCTATTACACATATAGGTCACTTGGGAGAGTGCTTAATCACTGAACTGAATATTAATTAGGACATCTTTCTCAGCCAATTTTTTAAAAAGGAATACTTACTAAGGAGAGGGTGGAAAAATCCAACCAACCTACCAAAGTCTGGAGTTGTGAAAATTAAGCTTATTATTGTAAAACCTTACTAGACAAGTATGTCTATAAAAAAATAAAATTGTGATAAATAGGATCCACTGTGAACTTCAGGTATAATCTGAGTATGAACCCAGTTTTTTTTAATTTCTCTTCCTGAACTTTTCTCTAGTTGTCTGCCTATATTTCAGACTGTCCTGTTGAAGTGCCTGACCAGAAAGGTTTGGTGATGTGAACCTTTATGTTTGCATAGATGCAAACCAGTACTTTACAAATGTTTTGGCTTGAAATCCTGAAAAGAAATGTGGGATTAATGTATCCAAGTTGAAAAACTAAACTGTTCATGAAAGCAGAAGAGACAAACACACTTTGTTGTGTGAGTTGCAGAATGCAAAATCTGCTTTTTTTTACTTGGTTTCCTGTAGTGAGTCATGCTTTAAATAACTTCTAAATTATTCAGGATTTTGTTCTAAAATGTGTGAAGTATGTTTTCAAGATGCTTAGATGCTCTGAAACATATTGATCTTTTTGGACACACCTGGCACTACCATGGGTTAAGTCCTCTGAAATGCAGATTTCCCCCAAAAGACCTGATAGTTTCCTGAAGGCAGTGCCTGATACTGCCTCTGCAGTGCCCAGGGTACAGCAGGTGGCTTTGATATGCTGTATCAACACTGCACTGTCTGAAACTCCTTTAGGAACATTGATTTTTTTTCCCAGGGCTCCATTTGGGATCCACTGGCTGTCACAGCTGTGTGACAGTGATGAGCAACAGGATTTTTCCCTCTGCCCCAGGTAGGGACATGGGGACTGCACAGCTGACTCCTGGAGTGGGTGCTTGGAGGCTCTTCCTCTCAAGTGAAAAGTAGGCTTAGATGCTGAAGATGTGAGGGTGATCCTGGGGGAGGGCAGAAGCCCTAGTGTGGGACTGGGACCTTCCAGGAGGCAGCTGCCCTGCTTCTCTTTGCCTGCCAGTGTAGGGTAGGAAAGTGTCCTTTTTGGGTGAGGCAGCTTCACCTTCTTGCCCATTGCCTTCTGAATTCAAAGCCCTGTTCCGTTTCCCCTCTGGCTCCCACCAGCTTTTATCATTGTGCTTTCTGTCCTTTAGTGAAAGGTCCTGGTGCAATATTTTGCTCTTGTATTTTCAGGCTGGTTCCTGCATTCAGGCAGCATACATATGATTTCACTTGGGACTGGACATTCACATTAACTGCCTTAACTCCTCTTAGAAGCTTGGGTGTTCAGTGAAAGCGATGCACATCTGATGAGATGCCATATGTTGTTTTTTGTTTGTTTATTTTCTTTAGTAGCATCTTCTTTCTGAGGCCTAGTTCAGCATCATGAAGTGATGACGTATTGTGAATACTACCATGCTGATATATTTCCTACTGCTTTTGGGAATAAAATATGATGTCACTTCATAGTTGCTACCATGCAAATGAGGGCACATCTTATATGTATAGCAGGCCATTACCCGAGTCTCAACATTTGCTCCCTGGAAATTATCAGTAAAAGTCAGGTTTTACCTGTGTTGGTAATATAGTCCTGTCAGTATGAAAATACCCACTTTGAAAGCTTATCTTCTGTTGCATGCTATAAAAAAAATTAAAAAGTTTATAATCAAGTATGGTTAATGATTCTTTCAACAGAAGTTAGCCTCCAGTTATATGTTATACAGTAGTCCTTAATTATGTTATCCTATGATATTTTTTCCAAAGTATTCTTGCCTTAGTCTGAGACCAACAGGGTTCGTTTAATGAACAGATGTTCACTGTTTAGTACAGTGTGTGGCCTCAGGCCTTATTTCCTGCATTTCATTCAGACCCTTACTCTGAAGTCAAAATGATTCTTTTCCAAAGGGGCTTTTCATGATGCTCATGACTGTAATATTTGAATAGTTTCTTCCAAAATAATTAATTTACCTTCACAACACCCTTGAGCTATGTAAGTTCTATCTATCTTTTACAAGAAAGTAATAAAGGCAGAATGAGATTGAGATCAAGTATCTACTCTATTTTCAGAGTGCTAAATCTGAGACACCCAAGCACTGTAAGGATGGTCACTTTTTGACAGTTGGCAATTTTTGTCAGTTCATTTTTAGGCACAAAACATTAAACTCTGGGTCTTTGTTTCCAAATTTTAGCGCTCAGTAATTCATATCATGGGACATTAAATTGAGGAACCCAAAAAAGTTAACACCAGATTTTCTCATTGTGTCTCAACATTGGGTTTGTGTGATTTGCTTAGCATCTTAAACATCCTCTGGCAGGATCAGAATCTGGGCCTTAAAGTAGCAGTTACACTGACACAGCTTTCTGCATTTTTCTTTCTCTCATACTGTTAAATGTGTGCAAGAAATTGGACAGGGGTCCCAGAAATAAGTGTTTTCTCTCAGAAGTGGATGGGATCTGTACCAAAGGAAGCATCTCTAGGGAAGGAATCATAAATATACTACATCATTTATCAGCCTACTTATACAGTGTGGAGGAGCTAAACTCAGGTTAAGGCTGTAGTCTTTGGTCCACTATTGTTTAGAATTTTTAGTACAAGTCTGTGAAGTTCTAATGCTTTTCCTTGCATTGCAGATTTTTTTTTGTCGTGTATTTTATTTTTTAAACAAAGATGACAATGTAGAAAATGTGCAATTTTAAGGGAATAAAAATAAATGCTCTCTAGTCTTTTAAGCAGATTATGAATGTGTAGATACATATTGTTTATATGACAATGTATTTATAATATAGTATATTGACAGTTTCTAATAATTTTTAGGTTGTTCACTTAAATTTTGATCTGAAAGAAAAAATGACCAGTAGAACTTGTCATTTCTTCTGAAATGAAATGAAACAAGGAATTATTGCAAAATATCGGTATGGACAGAAGGTAATTTTCAGTGTCATAAATAAGGCAACTGTTCAGAAGAAACCCTGGTTAGAGAGAAGGCATTTGTTACAAAAATACTCCCGGTATCAACACAAGGATTTTCTTTCTAATCCAAGGAAATGGAGAAATTAAATTATTATGCTTGTTACTGAAAGGTTTGCTACTAAAATCACTGTATTCCAATATGCTCTATCCTTGTGATAGGATGGTACCTTCCTGCATTGGTAAAGTTAATTGCCTGACAAGTCTGAACTATCTTTTTGCCTTACAGTATAAATTCATTACTACCCCATCAATAAAAGTCATATTTGCGGGCCCTTGGGCCAAACACATAACATATGTATGCCAAAACATAACAAATTACATGTAAAAATGAAAGCATCAACACTTACATACAACATAAGCAGTTAAACTTCAAGTTTGTTTGACAGAAGCCTTGTTGTCTCCAGTCAGCTGCAGCTCACAGTTCACTTCCCACTCCTGTAGTACTTGTGTGCACCAAAAATGATTCCTCTCATGGGGTGTTGCTCCAGGACGGCTCTTTAATTACCCCCCTTGTAGGTCTCTGAAAGATATCCTAATTTATATAAAGGAATGTAATATTCACTGGGCTGTGACATTGAGTAAAGATAAGCTGTGTGGCTTGCTACTCTTTCTTGTTAGAAAATCTTCAGTTTCAGTCCCTGTTTCAAGGCCAGTTCTGTTAAGTTTTACTGTATTTCATCCACTGCTGGTACTATTATTTAATGTCCCCCACTTCTCCTCTCTCTGATTCTGTATTTAAAGGCTTCACACAGTTTTTAAATTTTTTTTAAGCTTTTGAAGTAAGTGTCCATGTGCTTAACTTCAGAGAAAGGTCCATGGTTATAGGTAAATCTTCACTCCTATAAGTCAGATCTGCAGAAAGAGTGTGGGGAGTTAACACCTAGAGAGGTCAAAACCTTCTTATTATAGGTTCCTATTAACTATATATGGTAGCATCCTGCTCAGGGTAGTGGTTGCTGAAGTCTCTATCTCTGTTGCTTTTTCAAGCTCTCATTTCAGGACCATGTCCAGGCTACAAGGTGCCCAAATACTAAGACTTGTCAACACTGAGCGTTTTAATGTCTGTCTGTGCCCTTTGTGGATGTAGCTTTAATGTCTCTGGGCCTAATACTTCACTTGGTAGAGATATTTCTTTGTCATGTGTAGCTGTGAGAGGGTAAGATTTCCAGATATTAGGCTGGGCATGCAGTGTGGAGAGAGAAGAAATGCAAGAAGTGCTTGGGGAGCCCCTGTGGTCCCTGCCATTTGCAGAAAAACCAGACCCCATATCCTAGAGCCATGGGGTCCCAGGGAGCTTGGGCTGAACTGGGAAACAGAAGTTTGTGTCATAGTAACTCCTTCAGGGATGTACTACTGGCAGGATAATCTATGTCCTGAGGTGATCCTCTTTCAATTCCGAAATTCAAGAATGACTTCCTCTCCCCCACCTCCCCACCCCCACCTTTGTTGATATGAATTTTTTGGGCTGGGAATAGTCTTTGTGTTCAAATCCCAGTCAGGCTGCTCACCCTGCAGAAGACAATAACTAGTAATTTTTTAATGGCTTTTGGGGTAAAATTTTGTTTCTTCATTAGTTCGGCTTGCTCTATTTCCCTGCTCACAGATCTGTTCTGATACACACCTCCCAGTGGCTGAACTTGGAAAATCTTCCTTAAGTCAAAAAGTTGCACTGAACTGTGTTAAGCAACCTTGAATTTTTTCCTACTTTGGTCTGTTGTACCTCCTAGTGTAAAACATAGAACGGTGGCTAGTCTTTGGGGGACAGTTTGCAGCTAGTGGCAGACTGCGGTGTTCATTTGATGGTTATCATCTGAAAGAAATACTTTTAGACTTCTTATAAGCCAAGCAGAAGCTGTCACTGCTTAGAAAATTGAGCTGCTGCTATAAAAGATGCTATAAAAGTATCAAGACTCTTCAGGAAACTTTGATTGCTGATCTTTGAATAGAAAAATGGCTTTTAAGGCTAGTGGCAGGCTTTATAGGAAGAAATGAGTGTGAATAAAACTTTATTCAGAATTCATTCTATGCTTGGATCTTACGGATTTCAACTCAAAACAGCAGAAGAAAAGGGGAGGAGAGGGAGAAAAGAGGAATGGCACCATATGGGTAGCTGGAATAGAGAACACCAGTCGTGGGTGGGGTGCATTATGCCTATTTAATAACAAAAATGCTATGTCTGTGCCAGTACCTAGGGAACATGAAAATAGCAGTTCACATTCTACTTTTTCCCTAACTGAAGCTGTCTTTTGAGTGACTGGATTTGACAAGGTCACAATCTGTGTGTCTTGTGAATTTGACTGATCTTAATGACCTGAAACAGGGCAAGCAGAAACTGTCACTGTCAGAGGAAGGTTATCCAGAACACCAGGAAGAGTTAACAGCGTCTAATATTTATGAACGCAGTGATGAAAGTTGCTAACATGACATAAAAATGTGCAGTACTCTAGCTGAGCCTGTAGAAGGTGGCATGACTGCCATGCCTCATTGTCTGCTCCTGCTCTGCATTTCTAATTTGTGCGCAGTTCGGCAAAATACATCTGTTCTTTCTGTGACCATTAGCTGTGTATGCTTCTGCATATGAGAAATATTTGCTCTTTCATTTAAGATGCCAAATAGACTCCATTGACATGTTTTGTTTTGGTTTTTTTCTGAAATGATGAAGGAACAGTGGGTCATAGTGATGATAAAAAATGGGCATTTTTTTCCCCACTTAATATCAGTGCTACAGAAGTTGCTGTCAGTCATCTGTGACCAATACATCTGGAGTTGACATTTTCAGCTGAAACAGTTGGGGGACATAATGCTGAAAGCTCCTAGGAGAGAATTCTTTGTCTGTGCTTTTTTATTTTTACAGCATAGTGAGCTCTTCTGGATGCTGTGTGTTGCAAAAAATAGAAGTCGGATTTCTCAAATTGAGAGTTATTTATAATATCACACCATGCAAGTAGTCATTTTTATATGAAGTAATTAAGAAACTAAGTAATTATTTTGTGTTATGATTCCAACGTGTTAGTAAGAGAAAAATATGTTTTCAATTACATTTATTGTACAAATAGATATTTTATAATTGCGATCTGGTCATGCTAATACATTATTAAGCTCTTACCATGTGAATTCAGCAAGTCAATTCTGCTCTTTCCCGTGTTGTTAGGTAATTTTTAAAATGAGTTCAGTGCAAAGGTTTCTTTTCTTTTCTGATCTTAGGTCTGCAATTCTGGAGATGACCACTGGATGGAACCATTACATTTTCCTTAATATGGTGATGCAAAACCTTGCCATTTGTAACTGAAATAAAAGTTCCTTAGATAAAAGCTTTTATTAAATAATGATGTTACCAGTAATGTTTGATTTTATTTTTAATTATAAAACCTATAAAGAAAGCAAAATTTAAATAGTGCTTCTGTGAATTTGGAATGATCAAGAGAACATATTTTCTCTTTTGCGATCTGTGGTTACTTATTATTTTTTTTTTGAATAATCAGTTGAAAAACAAGCGGAACTTAAATTACACTTTCTGAAGTCATGAGGGCTTGTAAGAAAGATACTGTGTACACTATACAGTAATATAAGACAGCAGATTATGCAGCCAGAAGTTTTTCAAGACAATATTGTTTGGCAGATAGCAAAAAGCTTCTACTGTGGGAGACGTTACATAAGAGGCCTTTAAGAAGTCATGCTTCAATTATTCTAGTTAATTAAAAGTAAAGTAAGTCTGTAATTAAGGGAGTAGTTGTTCCTTATTTTCCAAATGAAGTTCAAAGTTAGTTTGGAGCTAAGATTATAGGGTTTATTCTCTCTTGCCTTTCAGTTTGAGTGGATGAAGATGATGGTTGCTGTCATAATACTGTGCACTACATGTGAGACCTCCAGAGATGAACATTTCAGTTGATCAGCAGTTTGAATTTGAAGAGCTGACTCCTATATTTGAAACTTTAACAGATTCATGTCACTTCAGATCCATAACAAGATAATCTTTGCATGATGATGAATATGATAGCAGGAAAGAGTAACAATAAAAAGCTATTTTTCTGATTTGCTAACAAGGCATTTTGCTTAAATACAGATAACAAACTTCTGTGCATGCTGTTGGTAAAACAGACCCTTTCTTGCCCCTGTTGAAGATGAAAATATGGTAATAGCAACTCATTATGGTATCATCTCCTAGGCAGTGGGCAACAGGCACTTCTCATTGCAACTCAAGCTCTATATACTCATGGTAGAGTCCTGAAATCTTCATTCATATCTCGTGTGTTAGGTGATATGGAAGAAGAATTTATTCATGGGTGGATAACTGTCAGAGGGCAGGTTAACAACATGCAAAAATTGGTTGGTTTTTTTTCCTTTTGTGTCCTATGTTGTGGTGGGATTGCAAAAAAAAACCCCAAAACAAACCCATATTCTCTAAATGTCTGCACAGCCTTGTAAATCATGTGACATTTAGTTCTTTTAAGGAGAGAATTCAGTATACCATACAACATGAACAGGGTACTTTTTTTTTTTAGTGGTTTATACCTGTTTAATAAGACTAAACTATACTCGCAAAACTGACTGAAAAATGTAAGAGTGCCCATACCTTTTTTACCAATGGAGTAAGAGAATTTAAGGAACACAAACAGAAGGAATTAAGATAGGTGTGTGCAGTTCTATTTAATCTGACAATCCTTTGTGGATGTTGCTGGGGTTTGTTAGTGCAGTGGCTCTAAGGATGCACATGAACTACTGAAATTCTGCTTGGATTATGAACTTACCCAATTTGTAAAATGATACCAAAATTAGGCTATTTAAACCTATCATTTCTTTTGAAAGAGAAGAAAAGGGCACCTTAGACAGAGCTACCTTTTGTTGGGAATTTGCAGGAAATCCAGTCCTTGTGGAGAAAAGACATGTCTAAATGACTGCATGATGTAAAGAAATGGTTAGAGCAGGCTATTTGCTTAGGTGTTTCTCAGCCTTACTTTTCATATTGCAAAAACCCAACGGAGAACAGCTGTTTCCCCCAAGCTTGATGAACTAATCCTGCTACTTTCTCTCCTTTGCTATGATTTGAGTGTGAAGTGGTGGTGAAGCTCTTTTGCTCCACTCACCTTAATAGTCATCTTTAAATTCACTTTAAAAAGAGAATATATTTCACAAGATTTCACAAACCAAAAATCACCTTAAGTATTTGACAAAGATTACTCTTCAGGTCTAAAAAAGTAACTAAAAAAAAAAGTACTCTTTCTTTGTGATAGTCTTTTCATAATGTTTATTACTTGCATTCATTTAGCCCTGCTCTGTCTTCTACTGCAAAACTGTGTACCACTTGAAACATGTCTCTGTAGATACTCATCATTTTGTAGTATCTCCAGCTAGGTAACTCCACCTACTTCTGTTTCTGAAGAATTTCTTTACATGGCTGTTGGCCTAGATGGCTGTTTTTTAGCCAGCTGTTAGTTTAATAAATATAACAAAACACAGAATAGAGCTGGGGGCTTAACCCTAGGTAGAGTTTTCCTTTAAGGAAAGTGAAAATTAATTTTGTTGGATAATTGACATAATGTTGGCATCTGCTTGTTGTTTCACAGCGCTTCCCAGATGTTGTAGTTTCTAATCTGCCTTGCTTCATAGCTCCTTACCTGCCTTGCTCCTTTCAACTAGACCGAGAATTTCAGGATCACAAGCATCAGATGATGATGAGATTTTGCTTTTTGATTTAAGCCTAATTAACTGTTAACTTGTTGATTGGCGAAAATTCCTACATCAGAGATCAGAAGTTTGTGCTGCTAATTATCATGATTTGGTATATGAAACTGTGTTGACACTGGCAGTATTGGCAGACTGGAATAATTAGAAGTAGAGAAAAGAAAAACCCGAGTACTCAACCTAATAGATTTAATGGGATGTTCAGGTTTTCATTCTGCCCCCCCCCCCCCAGCCTCAACAAAAATAAAAATACTGCATGAGCTGCTGCACCTATCAGAAGCTTCGGTAGTATCCAAGCACATGATCGAGCTCTGTAACCAAATAGGCAGTGTATGAATTGGTGTAAAAGACTCAAGTGTATAGTATGAGTTTACACAACATTTAAAAGGGAAGCCAGAGCTCATTGGCTTTGAATTTTTGGCTGCACATCATAGTTGGGTCAGCATAGTACTGTGGTGCTGCTCACATGGTGAGTGGCAGCTGTGGTGGTGCTTCAGGCTGGTGGCTGGAGAGGCCAGACCATGTGACTGATCAGAGGCAGGTTTCTTGAGAAGAGACAATAGTATACAGTAAGAGTGCAAAACACTCAATAATGTCTTAAGACCCAGCATTGTCATTAGCATGAGGTACTCTAACAGCTTGGGTGGACATATATTTGGTGATGGTATGACCAAATTTTAAATTATATGTAATCCAAAATGTTTTAGAATTATTCATTTCTACAAAAGTTTCTTCTACGCTTTGCTTTTTCATATGGAGTTGAGGAGGTGTGGGTTGTACTGGTTTTGTGAGAGAGTTTGTTTGGTTTTGCATTAAGATGGAAATGCATTCTATTTGTAGGATAACATTGCTGAGCCTGTTATCTCTCTGGATTTTTTGCTTGCCTTTTTGTTTTATTCTTTGTATTCACTGTTATGTAGTTTTCTTCTCTTTGCTTTCTTGCATTCTTTTACTTGTCAATGTAGTATCTCCTTTGCATTGGAAATGATGTCGGGGAGAAGTCTACTCCTGTGGTTACATGCCCACATAGTTGGCACCATGCAGCTGGGCAGTGGAAGTGTTGCACCAACACTTCGTAGGACAAGGGGATGCTTGCACTTGAATGGTACCCATGATCTGTTCTGGTCTTCTGCTAGGAATGTAAAGACTTAGAGCTGAAGTTCGAGAGAATGACTGGCTGGATGGTGAAATCAAAGGTGATAAAGCAATATAAAGAAGGAACACAGATGAGAAATAGAAAGTATTGAAAGATGAGTTAGTGGCTGCCCACAGGTGATGTGTCATAGAGCAATAAATACAGTGTGAGAAGAAGGGGTGTATAAGGCCAAGATGGATGAACAAGCAACTACAAAATGCAATTGCAGATAAAAGGAGTAAAAATTGAGAGGTAGAGGTCCAAGAAAAGGCTGAGAGGAATATAGAAAGAAGTTGAGGGAGTCTAAAAATTGATAAGAAGTGTAAAGGTAGAGGATAAACAGAAGATTGCCCTTTATTTTAAAAGAGTTTAAAATAAAATGGCTCTTTTTATCCAGGTGTAAAAGGTGCTCATCTCACCTGAAAAACCCTGAAGTACTGGGAGAGGGTGAAGAAAGAGATGGTAGCAGATATACTTCAAATTGTAAATGGAGTTAAGAATGGAGCAGGAGGTGACTCTGCTGGCACTGAGCTGCTGTGCCAGGAGGGTGCCAGTCCTTGCTGGCCAGGCCCCCCCCCCCCCACTGTGCCCACAGACATCAGGGCCAAGCCGGGCAGCCTCAGCCCTATCGCTGGGCTGAGGTGTGGGGTGCCTGAATGAGGCTGAAGCAGGGCTGGGTTCCCTGGTGAGGCCATCCCTGCCCTCTGTGTGCTGGTGTGGAGCTAGAGGCAGATGCAGCCATGTTCAGCCAGGGGTAGGAGCAACATGCATTGTCTCCCAGGCTTAGCTTCACCTCTCTACTCTTCTTGCCATTGGCACTGGGAAAACTTCTCCCCTCTCTCTGGTTATCTGCCCCCACCTTGCATTTAGGAGTATCTTGACATGGTTTGGTTCTTTCCCTTGTGTGAGATGGAGTTGCTACTTCATCAGAACTACTGCCAGGCAGGCAACATTTTTTTTTTTTCTTCCCAGGAAAGTGTGGTCACTACTCTTCAAATACTGGCTGCTGCTTAAAAAAGTTTTTGGCTTTCTTGGTAGATAAAAGCATGGATTTTGTCCTTTCTTTTCCTGTGCACATTGTCCTCCTCATTGTTAGTACAGGAATTCCTCAAATTTGAAAACTCATGATGAAGTATAGACCTGAGATGAGTCATCTACTTCTCCTTAAGTCTCTGCAGCTCCTTAGTGGTAAAAATATAACAAAACCAGACTCTTGCAGCTTCTCCTAAACATGTCCTTGCTTTAATATTCAAATAGTTTTCTGCAAATTAGACTTCGTTCAAACTCATGTACACCATCTCCCCCCCCAACACCACAACCAGCTGGATATTTAAAACTCTATAGAAAATGCAGGTTTTTAGTAAGGATTCTTCTCATATAAATTAGTATTTTAAAGACTGCTTCCTCATCAGAATGAGTTAGATTTTCCCCCCCCCCCCCCCCCCCACCCGCCCTGCACTCGACCCCAAGCCACGTCGCCCCCACCACCAACCA
>WUAM01000317.1:889537-919957 GCA_024336885.1 Actenoides hombroni
GTATTTAAAACCTCAAGAAAAAGGCAGGTTTTTAGGAAGGGTTCTTCTCCTATAAATTAGTATTTTAAAGCCTGCTTCCTCATCCAGATGAGTTAGATTTTTCCCCCCCCCCCCCCCACAGAAAACATGGGAGGATAGGGGATGGGAAGTACCTTAAACCAGCCAGTTGCTTGACCACCATGGTACATGTTGAGGCAGTGAGGCTGAAGTCCCTACTTGGAACTGAAGAGTGCAATAGTCTGGTGTGTTTGTGTTCTTCTCATGATACTTAAAAAAAAATCCAAAAAGTTTTGGGTGACCCTGTATCTGTTATACCTTAAAGTATCATATCAGGAATCCACTTTATATGAATTATTTTTCTTTTTTTTTATCTGTTCCCTTTCAAAAATCTGTAGGACTTTAGGTGTAAATATTTGAAAACTGCATACTGATCCAACAGAAAAAAGCACCTAAGATAAATGGAACATGATCCAACCTGTCAGTCATCTGTCACTTGTTCAGACTTTTTGAGACAGGGAAGAGAGGTTATTTTTCATCATGCACATTGGTAGCTTTGGCTGCATGCTTTATATTGCATGTATCTTAGTGCTTGTCTATAGTAATGTGACCTGTAATTCTCAAACTTTAGGTCCCCAGGTAAATCACTGCCTTGGATTGATGAACAAGGACGTTTCGGTAACATCTTGCAAAGTTAAACTGACAGGTTAGAGTCATTCTGTGTGTTAACTGTCACACAACACCAAAGAGTATGCAGGAGGGTCAAGTAGTAGCCAAAGATGAACTAATCCAAATGAAAATCTGTACAAGCTCTACCTCAATTTTTTGAGAATCAGTGGGATTTGTTTTAAGGAGATGTACAGTGTAAAATGTTACAGTGAACAATTCTGGAGTAGCCTGCCTCAGTTTCTGAAGAGTATGAAATACGTTGGATAATATTCTGGAACATAAATGTGCATCCTGTGGTTTGATCTTAGTGTGTTTGCTGCGGAATCGCTACTCTGGTGATGCTGGCTTACTCTGCTGCAACTTGCTCTGCCTCAATGTTTCTGTATGTGTCCAGTTCCTACAGAAAAAGGTCACTGGAGTGTGATGCCCAGGATTACCAGAAACCAAAGCAGTAAGTAGAGGCCCAAAACATTAACTGCTTTCGGCTTTTCTTGAAGCTTAATGTGTTCATACCTTTAGCTGAAGGTGAGTTCTGATGGTGGAGTAGTTTAATCCATAAAATACACTGACCATGTGAGAAAGGATGTATAAAGCATTTGATGTTTTAGTATAGAAATGAAATCTTAACAGCTTCTTTAAATTATCACAGGTAGGATTTCTACAGTAATACAATGAAATTGCATGGTAGAATTTGTGGAATTGCCCAACATATTTTAACCCAGTGCATGCGTGAAATAGAACAAGCAAAGCAAATTTTCAATATTTTCAAAGTATGTTTCAAGTACTTCATAACAAAGATGAGAGACTAGCAACATACTTATTTTTTTAGTATTTCTATATATTTTATCTGAAAACAACAAAAGTGTTTCTAATAAATAGAAGTCATAAAACAGTTACAGTGTGCTATAAATGCAATTTATTTTACACTTGGTAATGCAGGATGCAATAGACTAACACTAAATAAAATCTAATGCAGTGAATTTGGCAGAGTACTAACTGTAGGTTTAGATGATTGTGCTATTAACCTCTTCCATGTACCCTCTCTAGTTTGTGGGCTACCTTTTATTACAGTAATAAGTGATAAAGACTACTGTTAGCATTATGCGGTGAATAGTGCTCCCCTAATTCAATTTTCTCATCCAAACTGTTATGGCAATGACCTATATAGTCTTTAAGATTAAATTAATTTTGATTCAGAGGGACAGCATATATGGCTTATGAATCCCTGAAGTCCTGCTTAAGCCTTACTTTCATGTTTTATTTAGCATATCTTGTGGAACAATTAAGCTCAGACTAGAATATTGTATTATAGTTTTACCCTGTTTGTTTTCCTAAGTGCTGTTCTTTTGTTGTTCAAAGAACATTATATTTATATAGTTTGGTCACAAGCTAGATGCTGCTGCAGCTGAAGCTGCCAGTCATATAGTCCTCAACTGTGCTCCTTCAGATATTGTGTATCAAGATTTATTATTGAATTAGATGGTCATATGTTCTGTAATAAAACATTCTTGCAGTCTAAATAAATTTTTGTATAATATGGCACAGGATGCCTTTTTTTTTTTATCTGTCAGTTTCATTAATGAACCTTTTTTCCTTTTAAATTGTATGGTTATGTATGGGTAGTGGTAGAATACTCAAAGCAACGCAATGGGTTTTGTGAAAAAGTATTTTATAAAGAGAATCACATTTCTTAAGGGTAAAGCTTCAACTGGAGCTCACTTCTTACTAAAACCCACAGAATTCAGCAAGAAAGCTTTTATCAATGTACTCACCTCTAGAAAAGCTTTAAATAGAG
Organism: Actenoides hombroni; assembly: GCA_024336885.1. Taxonomy (NCBI): domain Eukaryota; kingdom Metazoa; phylum Chordata; class Aves; order Coraciiformes; family Alcedinidae; genus Actenoides; species Actenoides hombroni. The sequence goes on from WUAM01000317.1 coordinate 891,999, forward strand.
TTTGTACCCTATGTACCAAAGGATCCATTCCTCTGTCAAGGGTTCTTCCTACTTTGATTTTCCTATAATGAACATGGGATTAGTTGAGGCTAAAGGGCAAATGGACGCTAATGAGTATTGAGACAAAAAAGTGAACATAATGTGAATCATTTTATAAATTCATTGAAAACTAGGTGATGTTTTCCTATAGGCTAGCGCATGTGTCTCCATGTGAGTGCAAACTGTGAAAGTCTTTAATTCCATACTTCCTTTCAGTGATTTTATCTCCCCCTGCCCTTGGTATACTTGTACCTTCATTTTAATGTATGAATAACCTATTTATCTTGCTTGGGTCAAGTTTAGACATCTAACGAATTTCAATCACTTCTCTTTTTCCAAACGTGTTTGAAGATTGCATTTGTTTCTCTACTGAGATCCTGTAGGAACCCAGATTTTTTGTATCTCTTTGTGTTCAGTTCCTTGGACAGTGAAGCTAATGAAGTGTACTTTTGTCTGCATTCTGTAAAGGAATTAATACCCATGTAAAGGTAAAATTCCAAAATGCAGCCATGACTTGGATTAATTCTTTCAAAGGATGCAGGAGGAACACGTTCCACTGTAACATTTCTCATTGCTCTTTCCAAGCACATTGAGCATTGAAAACTCAAGGTAAACTGCAGAAAGTCTGTGCTTTTTAAGGCAAGGAGACTGGATTAATGATACAGATTAAAATCCAAATTCTAAATGCGTAACTTAGTCGTAGAAATTAATTTTAGGAAAATGCAGTACAGACTAAGCCTAAATTCAGTCACAGGTCGCATGAGACTGTTCTGACATTTAGAATGGTTCTCAGCACAGCAAGCTTTCAGGGTGACATTTAGATGGAACTTCTTAGAAATATATCACGTTCTCAGGAAAGTGCTGTGAAGTAGAGTAGATTTATAGAGCAGGGAGCCTATTATGCAGAACTGTAGATCACTGCTGTCTACCAATGACTCTAGCTTTTTGATAATATTCACCAAGTGTCCTTTGCCTTTCTCCTCTCCTTGCTGAAGTAACAATTCAATTTGATAGCAATCTTCTAAAATATTTTTTTCTGGGAACACTAGACTTCTGTCTTTTGTCTAATCACCTGCTCAATCCACCAGCTTCTTTTCCTTTAACTAGTTCTTCCATTTTGCTTTAAGCTGCTTGTTTACTCCAAAGTTGCACAAATCAACACATTGTACATACAATAATATGGCTGGATTCTGGGTACGACATCCACCATATTCTTGCGTACTGTATATGTAAAATTAGAATGATAAAATAAATCAGTGAAAATTAATTTCTAGAATGCAGTGTTACTGTGTGTTACTACACTGTTACCCTGAGACAAATGTACTTTTCAGAGAGTGGGAAAAACACTTAAAAAAAAAACAACAAAAGGGGGGGGGGGAGGAGCAGGGCCCATACAATAACTGCAGTTACCTGGTGATAGATTTTCTGAAATGAATATTATAGCACACTTTTGGAATTCTGTAAATTATGTGGCATTTTATGCAACAATGATAAAAATACTTCCTGGAAATCTATAACCATAGTGTTTCAAGATTATGTAATTTTTTTTTTTAATAAATTAATGACTGCTAAGCGATTCTTTCTATGTTCTGTTATGCTTCTTGATCTACTGGCAGCATAACCAGATTTGGATCAACTGGGTTCAGAGGCCCAAATCTCTGAAGCTTTTACACATGCATCCTCTTTCCCTGTGTATCTGATTCATCCAGTTACATGGAGTAAAGGCTTGACTGTCTGTTCATTTGGATTCAGCAGCTGGTTTAGCTGGCCTTACATGATACATGCTCTTCGTTGAATGAGGGTTTCTCTTATGTATCAATGGAAAGGGCTGATGAAATAGGTATTATAACAACAAGAGAGGGATTGTTTTATGTGGGTTTTAGATTAATTAATAAAGTCCTCCTTACTAGTCTACCATCACATCATTTTCTTTGTTCTCATCTATACTGCTTCTATGTTCTACTGCTATGGAGGTATATTCTAATTAACTTTTTCATGGACTGGTATAATTGAAGTTGCAGCTTGGTAAAGCTAAGGGTCAGTGCACCTTCATGATGACTGTGGGATTAGGAAGATACTTAAAAACTTACAGTTGATAAAAATGCATGAGAGGAGAGACAGTCACTAACCTAATTTCAGATAAAAAGAAATCTGCTATTGCTTTCACAATGTTAAGGAGTTCTGATTTTTGAAAAGCTTGTGCATTCTTTCTGTGCAAATTTCCTAAAATTATGTGAATTCTTGATGTTGCAAAATGTAGGGGGCTCAACTGGTCTAGCTGTGCAGATGGAATTAGGTATTTTTGTGTTAATGAAGAAAGGGAAGTACCTGACATCATTTAATAATCTATATTCTAATAAAGAGATTTACAATTGAAATATGGAAGACTATAATTCACTTAAGTCTGTTGGACTTGTAAAGATAGAACTAGCAGAGAATATTCATGGAGAGGTTCATTTGGGCTGTAGGAATAATTTAGTCTTCAGTTCATCAGGTAGACAGAAAAGTTTAAAAATTATCAGGTCAAGCCCTGCTGAAATAAATGTTTTGCGTATAGTATGTGAGTATCAACTGTCTTTCCACACCTGCAAAAAGTATGTCCTAAAATGGTGGTATGCTGTTAATGAAAAATTTTAGAAAAAAACCAAAGGAAACTACGGAGTGGATGAAAATGGCTTTATTGCAATTTTGCTTGGCAGGGGAATAAAGTGTTTAAAGAACTCATGAAGGCACGTGCACCACAGGAGTAGTGGTCTCCTTGTCTAAGCCTCCTCTAATTAGGTAGTTACAATTACCTAATCCTTGATCTGAAAGAAATTTTAGGGTTGCTTCTGCTTTTCTGGGTTAAATGCAGTCCTCCCATGCTTAGGAGCGTACTGGCTATTAAGACCATTTTCTAAATGGCTACAGTTTAAGAATGCTTCAAAAGTACAGAAGAGCAAAATAAAATTATTCAAATTAGCTTTCTGCGTTAGACCTTTTATGGAGATCTAGAGGGTAGTTAGGATGTTGCTGGATTTATTTTTTCCTACACAGCTATTGGAGTGGAATGCAGATGTTAGTTTTTGTGTTCTGGTTTGGAGTTGTGATTCCCCATCCCCCCCATGTTGTATCTCAACAACAAAACTTGTAAAAGCAAGGTAATGTAATCGCAGTAAATACCTTTATGGGAAGTAGTATAAAGAGGGGATGTTAATTGAGTAGGTTTTCTTGTGCCTAACAAAATGATGACTAGGTACAGCTGTTAAATGAATTATTCTTCCTCACTAGTTTTTTTACAAGATACCGTATAATTAGACTGAGTTAGAAGTTGAGAGTTGTGTTTCTTTTTTATTTATTTTTTAATTATTGTAAACAAGAAAATTTGTCTATTCCACTTGTGCACAGAAAGCAAAAGAAGCATGTGCATAGAGAAATCATGGCTAAAAGTATGCAGTGATTAATTTTACAGTTTGAATAAGTGGGAGAAATTACAGGGTCAAGGTGGATTTTTTTTTTTTCTTGGGTGATGGCAAGTTAAATAAAACCCAAAATTATTTTTAATTTATACCTGTAAGGACAGTTGATGGCAAAACTGACAAATAAGGCAATGACATTCATGCTGGAGGTAATGTTTCTGTGAGTAACTACTTGTGATGTAGGTCCAGGAAAAAGAGGCTTGATCGAAGGGAATGTGTAAAATTCCTGCAGAACCATAGAAAATTAAATGGCAGATCTGAAATTGTGGAAATGACCACATAACTGTATCTAAAGCTTTGCCTTACAGATTCTTGAACTTATAAAGGGTTGCTCTTTGAATTCTCAACATATTTTTCCTTGTTGTTTTTCGTGGAGAGCACTTTTGTCTTTGCCATGAATGACCACAGGGTGGCAACATTAAAAAATGAAACCCCAAAACGTGAGCCCTTGTTAAACAGATGTACAGGTAAGGTGAGGGTTGGGTTGTGGGTGGATTTTAGTGCCATGAAAGGGCAAGTATAAGTGGGTGTGAGCGTGCGTCTGAGAATATGGCCCAACCTTAGGTTTTTGTATTGAGTCCAACAGCTTAAAAGCTCATGGTTACACCTGCTAGCTTTCCTTAGGGATGTAGGAAGAGAAACTTGCTTCAGAATGAGAGATTCTCAGTCTTTACTTTGGTCCAAATATTGTATGCAGCAGAAGGCAATGTGTTATTCTGATAACCTGAAGTCAAGAGTTATTGATCTTTTGAAAGCATTGAGGACAGGGCTGGCTGGCAGTTGGTGTGATACAATAAAATGTGTTGCAGTGTTACCATGAGAAAAGAATAGGGTAAAGAGCTAATCTACTGCAGGTATTAATACTCATCTGAAATTTTAGAGTTAGTGAAATGAATACAGTTACTAAAAATAAATTTATTTATCAATTTATTTATTCTCAGTTGTATTAAAAAATGCATATATTTTGTTTTATCTTTCTAGTATGATCAATTTCTGTATTTTTTCTTTAAAACATTTTTTAGCGTCATTTGTCACAGTGCCATTTTGCAACTGGTTTGCTTTTTTTCCTGAATGCTCGTTTTTAAAATAATAAAGTCATTGAAACTTCAAAGAGTTTATAACGATGTATTAACAGTTAACACATCTGAGTATTTCGATGTGCTTATAAATGCACATACTATGTTTCATTGTAGAAATTGGTTCACAGAAGGTATAACAGCTTTCTATTGTTTTAGTCTAATGAATTGATGAAGTGTGATGAGGTTGATTTAAACCTTGTTGATTAATCTATGAATGGATTGTAATCTGTTTTTCAAAAGGAGCTTGTTTGGATGGAATTGGGTATCTAATTCACATGGTTTGCTTTCTGCTCCTTTATTGGATGACTTGATATTTGATAAGTAGAAAGAGATTCTGAATGAATCACTGGAACTTTGAACTCCTCCAGGAGACAATTAGGAGAACATCTAATAATAAAAGATTTAGTACTCAGGCTGAATAATGGGAAGACATACTAAATCTTCTCTTTCATTTATAAAAGTATTTCAGTAAATCTGAGAGACATAGTCTACCTTAACTTCTCATATAAAACTGAGAAAGGTGAAAAAAATATTACCAGCTGCATGTCAGACTTGGTATCAACTTGTTAAACACATCTGTAACACGTAATTGTGTGTTTGCATGTGTATACATATAGAAAAAGAGTGGCTAGTCTCCTAAGCAGTTCCTACAATGGTCATCTGATATAATACATATGAAAATAAATTCCTTTCCAGACTTGTAAGTGAATGGTGTGGCAACCTTTTCTACATACTTTCAATTTTTTTTTTCAGGCAAATATTTGTTTTTTTCTTTACTTCTTGGCTTCTATCACCATAGAATAATAGTGGTGAGCTTTTCCATAGGCTGTGTTAGCTCTGACAGAAGAAAATTAAAGAACAATAGTACTACAGAAGTGTTTTCCTAAAAAAAAAATAAATAAATGGCTAAACTAAATCAGTAATTTGAAGCCTGTTAAGTAAAGAAGGAAATGCATGAAATAATTCTGTAAATATAAGTCTACCCTATACTATTGAATTCTCATATATTTGGAATTCATTCTAAAGGACATCCAGGCAGGACTGGTATGCATTACTGAGGTACGACTGCTGTGCAGCTAGACATAGAAGTTTAATATTTTCTGTTGTGCTTTTTCTGTCGTGCTTTTTCTGTCCTGTAACTTAAAGTCAAGATTTAGACTTTTGCTTTGTACTGAGAGAATGCAGTCTTTTGCTTTTAAGGTAGTGAAAGCCACTGCAGATGTCACAATTTATCATTTGGCTTTAACACAAATGTGACATAACCTCATAAAATTTCTGCCATAAGATTTTATTACTTTAATAATTTGTTGCAATATTTATAGAATACTATGATGAATTATATTGAATTTATCATATTATCCGATAAATACCATGACAGAACAATAAATCAGTCACATCTCAAAGTGTTAAAAATGCATTGTCTAAAATTCTACATCCAAGCATAATAAGGGCTCCTCCCAAAATTAAAAGGAAGTTTATTAACTTTAAATCTTAGTAAACTGATTAGTTTGAGTCTTGATCAAAAAAATACCTTAAGCTACTGTCTGGTAGTTGGTGATAACTTTTTAAAATAAAATACTTTGGCAATGAGCATTACCTTCTTCCATAGAACATATAATGCATACAGGAGCAGAGAATAAATGATCACTTCAGGCCTCCGGCTGAAATGGTTCATGTCCAGTGCTGACTTGTCTTTTAATTTGATTGGGTAATAATGACACCATCACTAGAACTGAAGGAGCAGGAAGGAAAGTACATGAATAGAACAGAGTAATCTGTAACAATTCCCTCTTTTTTTTTTTTTCCTTAATCACCTTTTGAAGAAATCAGAGTTGCTAATTCAAGAAATTTATGAAGCCCTGAGGACTGCTGGGATGCAGGAAATACGGGTGTTCCTGGGTACTTAACTATACACGAATAGCTGTTTATTAAGAGCATTAATACCTTATGTAGCAAAGGGAGGTGAAATAAAAAGCTTAAATGAATAACAAAAACAGTCACAGGTTATTATTTAATCCTTCAGGTTATTTTATTTACTTGAAGTATGCTCTGTATATGTCCAGCCTGCCCCACTCCCATAGATTGTGAGTCATTGTAGATTTGTGTTATGGTTATTTCTATAATTGCAGTTATTTCTTGTGTGAACTCTTGTAATCCAAAGAATCTGAAACATGTAGCAGGACACCAGTGTGGTGAGAATTATACAACTACATGCAGAAACACTCCAGACATTACTGATGTAGATCCTTGACCTACATTGTCTAAATATATGGTGAGAATAGAGAAGGATGCAGACAGATGAGGCAGTACAAAGAAATAGTTAAACAGTAATATCTATTTGACTCAGCTCATCAGCAACCTTATCAAATTAAAGCTTCTTACAGAAGTAGATTTTTAAGGATTAGAAAAATTGCAGTAAGATTGATTTTTTTTTTTTGAGTACATACAGTATGTCATCCAAGCATAATACATTGTATTGTGCTTGTTTTCTAATGCAACAAATTACAGAGAGACTGACCCAAATTGGAGTCTTTTTTAAAAAGGGGAGAAATTTGAGAGGTCAAAGCAATAATGTGGATTTCTGTGGGAGCCTGGCTTTAAAAATCAAAGTATTGTATTGAAATATTAATGAAAAATACATCTTCCTATTAATGTAACACTTTCAGTTGAGTCAAACTTTTTGCATTGTCAAAAAGAAACATTTCATCTTTTGTGTATAGAATGGAAGGGGATGCATGTTGTTGCAATTCAGTTCTACTTTAAAATATCTCTATCTCTGCTGCTTTTTTCCTTTACACTTCTGTTGTTGCATATGTGGCACGTACTCCTTTGTCAGTATGTGCAGGCATGTGACTTCCATAAAGTGCTGCTTCATGCAGTTTGAATAGACATCAGGGGAAATACAGTTAAATCTGGAAGCATAGCATAGGCAGAACAGAGATTGGAGATCTATCTGTCCCTTTTTAAAAAATAATGAAGTACACTAACTAGAATGAAAAGAATAAGGAGTTTCCAGAAGAATTACACAACTCCTAATTCAGCATGCATATGAGATGTTTAAATTTAGTTTTGTCCATCTTGACAGGAAGTATCTTATTTTCACTTTCCTAAGGTAAAAGTGAAATTATTATTACCTGAACAATAGGAAGTTTTAGTCCCTCACTTGAATCCAAAGGAATGACCATGAAGTTCAGTACCCCACATCATGGTATACTAACGTTGAGCTGATCTCTCAGGTGCAGGATCAGAAAAGTTTCCTCCTACTGTGGAGTGAGGAAGTGTTTCCCATCATGTCTGATTTCTGGGACAGAAAGGCCTTCTTCCTTTTCTTTATTTACTAAGATAAAGAGGGTTTCTGCAAATCCCTATTTTTAAAAAATAGTTTTATTCATGTAGCTTTTTTGTAATTTAATTTACTGGTTACCAGAGTGAACAGCTAACTCTCAGAAAAGAGAAAGAAAATACCCCAAGCAAATAAAGAGGAGAGCAGTTGGTGTAATTTATTTTACTTACCCAGTGACTGCCCTAGTGGAGGCAAAAATTACCAGAAGTATGTAGTTAATCCTGTTCTTATTTATTATTACAAACATCCTGTGACTGAACACAGTATTGGTATATTTCTGATGAATGCCTTTAAGTTTCCAGGATGTTTTATTTGCTTACAAGCCGTCCCCCACCCCAACAAAACTTCAAATAATTTTAGATAATGGTAACTACTCTTTCCAGAATCATTGTATCATGTCAGTCTTTACAAACTTATCTTGCCTCAAAAATCAAGTAATGTCTCAATTTAGCTTGTTACTATTGTTTTAGAAATGACCCAAGCTTGCAGTTTTACAGTTATAAATGTCTTCATCAGGATGTTAAGTGTTCTCTTACTGTAGAACTTGTCTTAATTCCGTACTATTTTAATGCTGTTTTATATTGTAACAACTTGGGGGGAACATCAGTCAAGAAATTTGGTTCCTATGATGCTTATTCTACTTTGATCTAACTTTTAATTATCTCAAAAATAAAATAAAATAAATTTCAGGCATTTCTAAAGACAAAAGAAAGGAAAATTAAGTGATTAAAAGGGCTTAGTGAGGTTTTGTGTTTTAAGCCTGAACTGGAATGAGTAGTAGGACTTCAGATATGTGAATTCATACACTTGCTTTCAGCTGCTGCTTTTCCTGGGCTGATGTGGCCAGTTGCTGACCCAGAGGCAGAGAGCTCTTGAGCTGAGCTTTCCCCTGCCATCATTTTCTGTCAGGGAGGAAGAGTTGTCATGACTTGAATATGAAGGGCTGCTTCAAATGGATGTGACAGACAATCAGCAGAGAAAACAAGCCTTTAACTTAGCTGACAGATGAAAGATTTTGATGATCTTTCCTTAACAGTTTAGTGTTATGTTTTGAAAATACAACTTTTTTTGAAATTCAGTGAAATAGGACAGAGATAATATTTATGGTACTTAAATATCTGACAAAATAATGACTGCTCAATCCTTCCAGAAATAGAAGCAGAGCTAGAAGTTTGCTTGTACTTTGTATGTTTATTATTGTGAGTTTATATAGCGCTTCTTCAAACTATGGATACATTTTCTTCTTCAGGACATACCTGCTTTCTGTTATTTGGGCAGAGAAAGTTAGCAAGTTTTGTGCCCTTTTTTTGTTGCTGCTGCTTTTTCCTTTGTTAAACTGTTATACATCTAGTCTTAAAGATAGGGTTGCTTACAGTTAGTAATAAAGTATTTTATTTACCTTGGCATAGTTTTGGCTTCCTTTTGCTCCATTTTGAAGTGCAAATGGATTATAACTTGGTGACTTCTAATGCAGTTGGCAATTGTGACTCTGTTTTCTTAATGAGGATAAATGAGATGTGGTTGCACTAATTTAATTAGACATATAGGAACTTTTAGTTTTAAGATTTACTGTTAAGAGTATTATTTTTCTATCTCCACTCTCACATCCCCCCTCCCCCAAAGCCTAAATTCAAACTTTCAGTGCTGTATGAGATAGACATGTTTTATGTATGGCTTTATATTTTGAGGAAATATTTTGGTTCCACTGGAAATGATGACTTTTGAATGGTTCAAAGTATCTTGATTTTTTTTTTAATTTTTTTTTTTCAGGTGTGACAGTTTCAAGTTCAGATGAAGTAAGAGTTCACTAAGGATTTTTGATATTTCAATTTGAGTGTTAATTAAATTTACAAAGGATGAAAGCAGTGGATCCCAAATGGGTCTGGTCTCCCTAGGGAACTAGCAAGGGGAATGTCTGTGCCAGCTTCCATACCGTACAATTGCAAGCACTGGAATTTGTATGTGCGCATTTTAGCAATTACCTTGCTATAGTTTTCAAAGAGGACTTTTTAGTGGTGTTATGAAGATTTGTAATAAGGAAGTAAGTTTTCTTGCATGAAATTAAGATCTACTTGAGAAGTCATTGGAAATGCTTGAATACTTGGATTTTTTAAGAATATTAAGTTTTAAAAATACTTACATTATCTAAGCAGTACTGATTTTCCTGTGTGATGAGTTTTTTTTTTCTTTTCATAGGGTGCTCATTTTATAAATGATTCTTAAGACCTTGAAAGAAAAAGCTTACTTAATGCAGAATGTGCATTTGTACAATTTATACTCCAATTAATATCGTGGCAGGCAATGGAGTTAAAAATCACTGTGGTTTCATGCCAAAATCGGTAACATAACATAGTTTTGCATAATACAATTTTATTTGCAGAACATATTTGACAAGATGAAGACATCAGAGTGTCTTGGATGAGAGTTTGGCAGTAATCCCATATATATATGCCATTATTGTATTACACAGTTGTCACTATGTCTAGGATTGAAAAAAAAAAAAAAAAATCCATCCTTTTTGAGGCTTCCCTTCCCTTCCTGTGGCTTCCATGGGGAGAGTTTAATTGTTCTGGAAGGATATAAATGCAGTCAGGTTAAAAAATGTATATACAAGATGGGAACTGTTCAAGCAGTTTCCTTAAGGATTCAGTTCTTTCCCAGATTGAGAAACACTGGGGCTTCATGCAGTTGGAGCCGGGATAAGGTGGTCATAGAGTATGTAAGGAAGTGATGCAACTCTTGCAAACCTTTATCTTAAATTTTTGTTGTACAGCACAGCAATATTCAAGGATTTTAATTTAACACACTGAGTCTTCCCTTTCCAGATGTAAGAACACTTTTTTGTAGCCTTAAAGTATATATGTAATATGAAACATGGGAAGAAATATTAATCATAAAAATGATCCATTTATGTGATGCTAAAAAGTAGCCATTTAAATTCCCTCTAGATGGTGGTTTAAACAAGAGTTATGCCCCTAAATTATCAAAAGATTTCTGAATATCTAATCCAGAGTGCATAAAATAACAGTATTTTATAAATCTTTCAATCCCTTTAAAAAAAAAAAAAAAGCACCCAGACTGATCAGTAGCCTGATGCATTTACCCTTGGGAATCCTACAGTATTACTTTAAGTGATTAAGTAATGGGAAAAGCACTTAATCTCTTACAGCTTGTCTACAACTAAGGAAGATCAAAGACAGAGTGATCAGGTTTGCCAGCTTTGCTGCTCTTTTGAGACTAGGAAATTAAAACAGTTCCTCGTAAACTTAGATTTGTAGTCCTGTCCTGAACAAATACATTCATACATGGGAAGCTGAAGAAAAGAATAATTTGTCATATCTTGAAAGAAAACTATTACCTTCTTTAAGAACTAATACATCAATTTACAAAAGGTCTGTCAGCTTGGTGAGGTCAGCTCCAGGATAGCACTGGCTGGAATTTCTCAACAGGAGTTATTCAGCTTGAGCATTCATATCCGCTGAAGAGGTAGCGTGCAGTGTGTGCCACATGCTTCTGTGGCTCCAAGTCCACCTTGTAGCTCTGAGCCTTCCAACTTTAGCCAGTAAACTTGGAAATATCTCTCCTAGTGTAGCAGCTTCCCAAAGAAACTGATAGTCTTGTAATGATCAGTGGTGATTAAAGCAGGCATTCTCATGGGATTTCTACTTTCTTTAGTGGTAGTTGATCTGATGCCTAAAGCAAATTTCCTTAGTGAAATGTGAAATCGGGTCAGTCAGGTGTTGGGCAGCATCCTCACTTGAGGAGCCACTTGGTCATTTTTGTTTGCTAATGAGTTTTACGCTTTGTTTTTTCTTCAGTTTGGTCTGCAACTATGTCACATCCAAATTTACTATTTATAGTGCATTTTTATGCACACTAGATACTTGGGCTTGATTTATTTTTTTTTGTTACCCTGGAAAACTAAAGATAAAGCAGCAAAGATAAAACAAATTTACTGATCTGCTGGCTACAGCTAATGAGTTGCTGTTTAAGTTGAAAGAAAAAAAACACCGCACAAGTGAAGACAAATGTACACAAAGCAAGCGTCAGTCAGGAGCCCTTGGGAGCCCTGTATAAAGCCTGTGGCCTGTTACTATCAGTGGCAATATTCAGTGTCAGGGTTGCTAGTACTGGGCAATTATAGGGTTTCAGGGTTAGACAGCCTAAATTACTTCAGTTTTCTGTATGATATTACACAGACAATGAAAGCCTACTTGAAATGCTCTCAGCAGTTGAATTTTGCACAAAAGTTTACACTGAGACTTGTCACAACATCTGTGATTTGCCAATGCTGTATGTTGATACCTGAAAATCCTCATGTGTTATTTTACGCAGGGACCTTACTAAATATATGTCTGACCCATGCTGGTTTTGGAAGATACAATGCTAACTCAGGTGTTACAGTATCACACCTCTCTGTGCTGTGTACGCGTAGCTGAAATGTAAGAAGTATGTGCTGGCAGGGGAGAGCCATGCAGGAATAAATTCTCAGTTTCCCAGGGACAGGGGTGGTGGCTGTGCCTGGGATTGAAGCATCCTGGTCCTGAACCCTTGTCTCTGGCCCAGTATGCCACGCAGAGTGTCAAGAGGAAAAACTGACTGCTAGCACAGCCTCGATTTCACGATACTCTGATCCAAACAAATCATTATGTGCTTCACTGTAGCTATCACCAGATGGTGCTGGTGTACATAGCCATTACATTTTAATCTGTGTCATTTCTGATACTTGTGGAAGCTTGCTATAGTGGTGTTATCTTCAGGTGCTGTGTTCGTTTGAATGTAATAAAAGCTAGGAGGTGTTGCTGTGTGAAATGCAGGGCAGTTTCCTTCAGAGCCAGAGCTAGCCTATGTTTAAAATGGAGCCTGAAGGCAGAGATGCATCTTGAAGAGTAGACATTGGGCAAAGGTTCTTGGAAATCTTGCAGATCTCCAGAGGGTGTAATTTCCACAAGAATAGGTGTGAAATCAAGGAAAGTAGCATTTTAAATATAATTAGATTCATGTTCATTGTATTGTTCTCTACTGTGAAGCTGACTTGCAAAGCCTTGAAACGTTTTTTGCTAAGAAAAGAGTTGGCAATGGCTTCAGAAAAATGATAATGTGAGGTGGTGCTGGAATTCTCAATTGGGCCAAGGCCACCTTCTTTCTACTCACAGATGTCCGTGTCATATACACATATTAACAGGAGACTGAATCTGTTAATGTAGAAGTTGTTTGTAAACCTCTGGCTTCACTTGCATACTTCAAAAATAGTTTCAAATGTTGTGGGGTTTTTTTTAAAACACTCAGTGTTTATCGTAATGTTTTCGTGATGTTAGCTGTTGGAGTCACTAGCAAAACCAAATGTATTTGAAAAAGGAGAGAATAGTATGGGATTCCTGTAGGTCTAAAAATCAATTCATTTTTTTTCCCCTTAAACAGGAGAAAAGAGTGACTATAATTTTGAAGTGAGTGAAAGGGAAATTGGGGATACTTGGTCAAAAATCAGAGTTTTCATTTTTTTAGTGTAATTGAATAGACTTAGAAAAAATGTATGGGATTTCAAACTATATTTAATTTTAAAAAGGAACTTTATGAAGAAAAAGCTTGCAGATGATTAAAAAATGCCCAAAATGCGTTTTTCACTGTAAGTCTTGCACCTGTGAAATTTCATGTGATAGATAAATTATTCTGGGCAAGGGACCAAAAGGAAGTAGCCAAATGACAGCAATTTGATAAGAGAATGAGAATGTATTGTAGCCAAAAGGATGTGGGTGCAGTTTTTTAAATCATTTGGATGACTATCTCATTAGACTTCTCTTATTAAGTATGGTATTTATAAGCAACTTTTGAAACACCTGTTGAGTTATTTGATTTACTGAAATCACCTAGGACTGATATTTTTCAAATACCTAATTGTAGCAGCAGTCAGCACAGACACTAAGTTTTACCTCACTATATTGTACCTTAGTAATTTAGAATTTCAAAACCATTACCACAAACTTGTCTATTTGACTTTGAGTTAATTTAAATGATTAAGAGAAGCCAACCAAAGGAAGAGCTCTTAAAAATTGCTCTGTAGAAAAAAATTACTCTGATGTATAAAAAAAACCCTAAAATAAAGTACTTATTCATAATACAACAGAGCACAAATTTGCATTAGATATGTCAAAGATAATCAAGAATTTGAGAGACCGTGAGGAAAATTTACTACTTTTACATAACAGTTAATAAATTATTTTCTAGTCCTAGAGGAGGGCATGAATAGTTCAAAATGCCGTTAAGTGAGAGGAAAAGAAAACATGTGCTTAATTGATTAAAAAATTCAAAAAGGGAAATAACCTAATAAATACTTTTGCTCATTTACTGCTTGTTTGGGATGTTTCCAACAGGTGTTTTCTAGAACTTGAATTTTCAGATAATTTCCATCCATATGGATGGGTTTTAGAGGACTCTTACCTTCCTCACTGTATTCTACTACCAGTGTCTCATGGATGCACAACTAAAGTGCTAATCATTTAATTACTTTTCTGCATGTATGCCCAGATACCCAAACACAGTATATGTATCAAAGCATGTATATGGACTGTTTCTGTCTCCTTTCTCACATCTCCATTACAGACTGACTGGGATTTGGAGGTCAGAATGCCCAAATACCTTTGAATTGGACAGGTCTCTAGTTTTGAGCTGCTGAAGGTTACTGTGCTTTCCCTTGTGCTATTCTCTCACTCTCCCTGTAGAGTGACAATGATTTCCTGTATCTAAGTAGCACCAGAGCTTTTAATGTGGTTTGACTTCAAAACAAGGAATCGCATTACTGGCAATAATACAAAGATGTTAGACCTTTCATTCAGCTGCATCAAAATCACACTTCCTAGATGCTATGAAAGAAAAATGGGCTGCTTTGTTGGTTTTTTTTAATGGCTGATGTACACTTAGAAAATACAATGAAGAACAGTATAGACGGTGCTTGTATCAACTTTTTCTGTCATGGAATATTATATATTCACTTAGATAATCTAACAGTTGTCTGAGTCTAACAGAAGTCTGAGGCCATAAAAGACAAGTATTTCCAAAGCTTCCCTTAATGAAAATAATTCTCTTTTCTATGTAGGAAGACTTTTTGTTGACAGAATCCAGTTCAGTTAAAAGGAAGAGAACAAAATGTCAGATTTAATCTCATTCTGAAATATGGAACCACATTTAAGTTAGTATACGAGTATTGTTTTAATAAATCAACTGAATAATATACATTGAGTTGTAGGCATAAAACTATAAAAATTGTCCTAGAAAAAGTATGCACAGTGAATTAACTCATAAATCCATGGTTCAAGTTCAAGGGTCTATCATTATGCAGTTCAATGGCATCTGACTTAGAGATGAGTTAACACTTTGTTATTGTTGTTGGAGGCTCAGGAGCTGACTGAAAAAAACTAAATTAAAACAAAAAAAAAATCTGGTTAAAACAAATTTTTTTCTAAGGGAGAACCTTCTCAAAAAAAATATCCTTTAGCCTATACAATCTAATGTTGTAAGGACTTTAAAAAGGGACTATGCACCATTTATGAAACTTAATTGTTTCAAGTCCTTTTAACAGCCATCTATGCCATCCAGGGCTTAGAGGACCCAGGGTTATATCTCTGCTTTTGAGTGGAATGGCAAATTTATTAGTGTTTTATCTTGCATTTCAGAAGAACTTCTAACTAGTTGGGATAAAGTCATCCTAATGTCTTTTATGTGTGAGCTGTTCCTCTTCATGCTAGAGTATACAAATATTACTGAGAAAACATGAGGTTTTTTAATAACCAAAGATATCTACAGTAATGAGGTGATCTGTCTGAGCTCCAACTTCCACTACAGTGACAATTTGATATTTATATCAAGTAATATTTGCTACTTATATGAAACAGAACAAGCATTAGAAGGAGCTGCCAAAACATTTTCTTCTTTATAATATTGTACACTAGGGTGCTCAGACTGGAATCTCCATTCTGCTTTTCTTTCCTCGGCCTCCTTCCTTTCAGCCTTGCTCAAGAGACTTATGTAGATTTTAACACTCATGACCACTTACTGTATTACAGTATAACACATAGAAGGTATGCCATAAAGAACTGTAAAGGCATTTCACAGTGTATGCATTCTTTTTATAGGGAAATGCTCCATTTAAACATTTAGTTGAACAAAATTTAGGTAGTAATTAAAAGTGTTTAACCCACATAAAAAATTTTATGTGGGCTATACAATTAATTTTATTACAGAAATTGCATTTGACTTAAGAACTGATGACCTTATCTTAATGCACTAATGTATTTTTCATTAAAATGAAACAGCCTGATAGCAGGCAATAACCAGCAAGAAAGGAAGAGATGGAAAAGGTCCACAATATACCATGTACAACATCTATCTTAAAGAAGAAAAAATAGCCAGTAATGCAGCATTTTTCAATTTATTACTGTGTCAAATTGGAAAGTTTAAACTGTAATTAAGTGATGGGAACTACTAATACACTGTCATTTTACAACTTGGATGGCTTCTACTGCTGAGCTGTCCTACCCCCCTCTAGTAAATTACAGCTGTTGCTTGGTCTTTTTTGCAGGCTTTTACATGTGAGATATATTAATCATTAAGGAAGATTATTGAACACATTTCCAGACATTGGAACAGCCAATATTTCTTCTGTCAAATCCAGCTTCCACCTGTTTGCTACAATGCTCTGTGTGTTTTTAGGGGCTTCTTGTATTTTGTATGCTGATAACTTCATCTGCAAGACACAGGTTGTTATCTAAGTGACTTAAGATGATAACTGTAGACGGGTGAATATGTGAATAACACTGGTTTTGCTGTCATGAAATGGTTGCTGAAGTACATATAATACAAGTATTATACAAATAGTAGTGCTTTTAGGAGCAAACAATATTTTTAGCAACATTTTACTATGACTAGTAGGGGAGAGTTTTTATGTGTAATGAGTAATGTTCATGGATTGCTTATAGAACATTATTCAGTCAAGGCCATGTACTGATAGGTAGTGTACACACACAAACAAATGATGTTAATGTACTCTTAAGAGTATATTTTTTTATCTTGCAGAAATCAGATTTGTTAAACTGTTTTTGATGGGGGGAAAAGTACTTAATTTTTTTTCATTGTTATATTTGCAGATGCTAAGTTCTTATTAACAGGTCAGGTTAGGTATCGCAAGACAAATTCCTAGGGCTTCTTCATGCCTTATCATCGTGGAGAAATACTATTTTGGGTCAACTTGTGATTCATTAATAGATTAACATTAACACATTGATGGACCTGCTTCTTCCTTCTTCCCACCTCCCAACCTTCCCCCCAAAAAAACAACCAAAAGAAACTCAAACTCAACAATAAGACAAACACAAACCAATCAAATTTAAAACAGGAATAAAAAACTATCTGAACACACATGCAAAACTGAAAATATTAAGAATAGAGGTTCAAGCCATGAACAACTCCTTCTCTGATTTTTGAGTTAAGTGATCACTTACTCCCTTTGGAGGAAAAAAAAAAAAATTTCTCTTTTGGCTGATTTTAGGTATGAGGTCTCTTACAGACGTGGCCTCAAAAGATGAAGTTCCCATGGATAGTGGTGTACAGCAAGATTAGGCTTCTTACATTATAGATGGATTGGTAAATTTTATAGTTTCTTATGTTTAGCTGCTAATAGTGTTTGTTTTGTCTTCAAGTGGGAAGAGATAGATCTTCTGTAAATGCATTTTCTTTTTGAGTTGAATCAAATACTGTGACTTTAGAAAACTGAAAAAAAAATTTAAAAAATTGTGCTGCTTCTGTTCAGAAGTAGTGAAAACACTGTGCTTCCATAGCATTTCAAAAGTATGGCACAGAAGATTTTTCTATGTAGTTGATTGCTGAGCTAATCATCTTAGTACAGTAACAAAATTCTTTGAACAAAAAGGTTCCTGTATCTTTCAGATAAGACTACTTGAATCTCAGTATTTACTTTCACTTTAGCTAGATGTTTGGGTTGTGTTTTGTCCGCTGTAGCGTATGCATATGCATTTATTTTACTGTAGTTGATGAGTGTTGTCAGGGTGATAGAAAGAGTAAACTGAGGTGAACATTCAGTGTGAGTTTGATTGTTGAGGCAGGAAGGGCCTTCTAGAGATCATGTAGGCCACCTTCTTGCTCAGAGTAGGCATCTCAGGGCAGTGTCCAATTGGGTTTTGACTATCTCCAGTGATGAAGGTTCCACAGCTTCCCTGGGCAGGAAGCTGTTCCAGTGTCTGACCACCTTCACAGTAAAGTGCTTTATTAAATTTAGGTGGAATTTCCTGTATTTCAGGTTGTGCCTATCACCTCTTGTCCTGTCATTGAGCACCCCTGACAAGACCCTGGTTAACTCTAAAAATCAGGTATTTATATGCATGTATCAAATCCCCTGAGCCTTCTCTGCTCCAGACAGAACAGTCCCAGGTCTCTCTGCCTCTCATATGACAGATGCTCTAGTACGTTAATCATGTTTCTAGCCCTTCTGTGGACTCGCTCCAGTAAGAAAGAATCGGTAAGGTTAGAAAAGATCTCTAAGATCAGGAAGTCCAACCATCTACCCAACATTATCATGACCGTTAAACCACATCCTGAAATGCCACATTTGCATGGCTTTTGAACACCTGCAGTGATGGTGACTCTGCCACCTCCCTGGGCAGACTGTTTCAAGGCCTCATCGCTTTTTCAATAGAGAAATTTTTCCTAATATCCAACCTAAACCTCCCCTGGTGCAACTTAAGCCTATTTCCTGTCATCCTATTACTAGATACTTGGGAGAAGAGACCAACACCCACCTCACTACAACCTTCTTTCAGGTATTTGTAGACAGCAATAAGATCTTCCCTTGGCCTCTTGTTCTGCAGAGTAAACAATCCCAGTTCACTCAACTGCTTCTCGTAAGACATGTTCTCCAGACCCCTCATCAGCTTTGTTGTCTTTCTCTAGACCTGCTCCAGCACCTCAATGTTGTTCTTACACTGTGGCACACAAAACTGAATGCCATACTCGAGCTGCAGCCTCAACAGTGCCAAGTACAGGGGCACAATCAGTTCCCTCCTACTGCTGTGCTCACTGTTTTTGATACAGGCCAGGATGCCGTTGGCCTTCTTGGCCACAAGGGCATGCTACTGGTGTCCACCACTCTTCCTCAAGCCTGTAGTGTTGCCTAGGGCAGTTGTGACACAAATAAAGGACCTGTTCTTGGCCTTCTTAAACCTCATCCCATTGACCTCGGCCCATTGATCCAATCTGTCAAGATAATCTTCAGAGCCTTCCTACCCCCAAGCAGATCAACACTCCTGCTCAATTTGGTGTCATCTGCAAACTTACTGAGGGTGCCCTCAATCCCCTCGTCCAGATCATTGATAGAGATATTAAACAAGACAGGCCCTATCACTGAACCCTGGAGAACACCGCTTGTGACCAGTTGCCAACTGGATTTAGCTCCATTCACCACAACTCTCTGGCCTTGGCCATCCAGCCAGTTTTTAACTCAGCAAAGAACACACCTGTCTAAGGTATGAGTGGGCAGCTTCTCTAGCAGAATGCTATGGGAGATGGTGTCAAAGGCCTTATTAAAGTCCAGGTAGACAACATCCACAGACCTTCCTTCATGCACTAGGCTGGTGACTTGGTTATGGAAGGGAGATCAGGTTGGTCAGACAGGACCTGCCTTTTATGAACCCATGCTGTGGCTGAGCCTGATCCCCTGGTTATCCTGTATGTGTTGTGTGAGTGCACTTAAAATGAACCTGTTCATAATCTTCCCCAGTACTGAGGTCAGGCTGACAGGCCTGTAGTTCCCCAGATCCTCCTTTCAGCCCTTCTTGTAGATGGGTGTCACGTTGGCAAGCCTCCAGTTGTCTGGGACCTTCGCTGTTAACCAGGACTGTTGATAAATGATGGGAGGTGTCTTGCTGAGCTCCTCCACCAGCTCTTTCAGTGCTCTTGGATGGCTGCCATCCAACCCCATAGACTTTGAGTGTCCAATTGGCAGAGCAGGTTGTTAACTGCTTCCTCCTAGATTATGGCAGGATTATTCTGCTCCCCGTCTCTGTCTTCCAGCTCAGGGGGCTGAATAACCTGAGAATAACTGGTCTATTAAAGACTGAGGCAAAGAAGGCATTAAGTACCTCAGCCTTTTCCTCATCCTTGGTGGCAATGTTTTCCCCCACCAGGAATGGGTGATTCTCCTTGGTTTTCTTTTTGTTGTTAATGTATTTTTAAAAACCTTTCTTCTTATCTTTTGCGACAGTGGCCAGATTGAGTTCTAGCTGGACTTCGCATTTATGATGTTCTCACTGTGTGAACCAGATCCCTGTACTCTTCTTGAGTTGCTCGCCCTTTCTTCCAAAGGTGGTAAACTCTCCTTTTTTTCCTGAGTCTTAGACAAAGCTCCCAGTTCAGCTAGGCCAGTTGTCTTCCCTACCAGTTTGTCTTATGACACAGGGGGACAACCTGCACCTCTTAAGACTTTCTTCTTGAAGAATTCTAGTCTTCCTGAGCCCCTTTGCCCTTCAGGACTGTCTCCCAAGGGACTCTAGCAACCAGTATCCTGAACAGGCTAAAGCTAGCCCTCTGGAAGTCCATGGTAGTTGTTCTTCTGACTCTCCTCCTTACTTCACCAAGAATTGAGAACTCTATCATTTCTTGGTCACTAAGCCCAAGATGGCCTCTGACCAATACATCACCCACCAGTCCTCTGTTTGTAAACAGCACATATACCAAGGCACCTTTCCTGGTAGACTCACTCACCAGCTGTGTCAGGAACTTATCTTCCACACACTCTAGGAACCTCCTGGACTGGTCTTGTACTATGTCTTGGTCTTGTAGCGGGGAGGCCAACAATGGACCCAGCACTCCCAGGTATCTCTCCCTAGTGCTGAGCAGAGAGGAAAGATCATCTCCTTCATCTTGCCTGGCCACCCTCTGCCTAATGCTGCTTAGGAGGCTGTTCGTCCTTCATTGCTCTGAGAGTGCCTCCCTTGAGTTGGTGTCCAACTTCGTGTCCACTAGGATGCCCAAGGCCCTTTGCACATGTCTGTTCTCCATCTGGTCAGCTCCTGACTTGTACAGGTACATGGAGTTTTAGTCCTTTCCAGGTGCAAGACTTTGCATTTCCCATTGTTGAAATTCATACAGTTCCTATTGTCCCATTTCTAAAGCCTGTTGAGGTCCTTCTGAATGGTAGCACAACCCTCTGGTGCATCAGGAACTCCCCTCAGTTTTGCATGGACTGCAAAAATGTCATGCTCTGTGTGTAAAGATTAAACTTTTGACTCTGTTGCAGAAATGATGAATACAGACAACCTTGAGGCTGAAACTGCTGAATGATGAGCAGTTCTTGGTTTTTAGAATGGCTGGATGCCAGTTATAAATCTTTTGTTGTCTTTTTTTTCCACTGGACAGTTTGCCATAAAAATGGCTAAGGTCTTGTGGTCAGACACCCTGAGCTTCTTTAGTGATTATTTGTTGATGTCTTCTGGATGATGGTAATAAAATTTAACTGATTTTATTAGCTAAGCTGTTTGGCATAGGTGATGATCCATTACCTACTTTAATGCCTCTAAATCAGACTTTTTTCACTTTGGTAATGATTACTGTTACTGTATATGGGTTTTTGCTTCAAAATTACTTTTTAAGGTAGTTATAACATATAAGCATACCAAGTAGTATATACTTCCAATTTCTCCAAGAAATTATGATACTGCAGTGGTTGAGATTCTACTTTTGTTAAGGAATTAATGGAGTCCCTTAAAGGAGCTTGTTTTTTCTTGAATGGGGGTGTGGAACATAGATGAACTTAGGGCTTTTGTTAATTTTTACGCCATCCAGTAAACTCAGCCAGGCTTAAGGGAGCCATGTACCCAAGATAGCTATTAGTATTAAAGTTTTAAGTGGTGTTATTTTCATTCATTGTGAATAATCAAATTAAATGGCAGTTATAAAAATATATAAAATTGTTTGTTCAGTCTTCCCTTTAACAATACTGCTGAGGACCTGAAACATTTTTTTACTAGATGCTTCTCTCCTTGCATGTGACATACTTGTGTCAGTGATGTTCCTAGGGTACAGGAAGATTGCTGGAGAGAGTTAATCAAGGCATGCAAAATGTCTTACTCATGAATGTGTTCCTCAGGCAGAACCACAAACTCAAGCAGAGTACAAAGTTAGCTTCTTGTCTCTGAAGATGCTTCAATTGTAAAAGACCTATCAAGTGGGAAGGAGTCTGTTCAGATGCCTACTGTGAGACAGCGTGAAAGGGATGTGCTGGCTGAGATGGCAGACAGCAAAGGAGAGTAAAAGGTAAAAGCCTTGGTGGTGGAGTAAAGTTTTTGTATAGAGGCGAGTAGGGCTTGTGGGGCTCTGAGGTGCTGCAGAGGTTGTGTTATTTCTGGATGTGGCCCTAGAGGCATGTTACCAGCTTGGTGGGCCATGACTTGGACTTAGCCTCAGCACCCAACACACAGCAGATGCCTTAGCAAGAGACACTTGGTATTTGGGATGGGGCTGAGATGATATTGTCAGGGAATCTGTTAAGTCTCCAACATGTGGCTCCTGCTGCCAAATGGGAGGGAGAGAGAAACTGAAGCAATCTAAATTTCTCCTCTTCGGTGTGTCTCCAGTTTAGTTTCTCAGATCTAGTAACTTGGTGTGTGCGTGCTTGTAAAGCCCTTCAGGGCAAAACTAAGGAAGCAATTTTAAAGGCTTAATATTTTTGTCTTTGCTATGAAAGGAATTAAAAGCATTCTCACCAGTGTGCATGCTATTGCTTACAAGAATCAGTAGCTGCTTCTTGAACACTTTCTTAACTGACCCTACCTGAGCACTTTCTTTCAGTCTGTCTTGGAGCAAAAGCCAACAACTGAGCTCAAACCTGTCAGAAGGGGTTTAACCTTGTGTATGTGACTTTGCATTAAAGTAGACTAGAATCACTTGTGCTGTAAAGGACAGGTAAGATGTGGATGAGGAAACTTTTCTTAACTGTTTCTCACAGTCTTTTGGCCCTCTGCACATTCTTCACTGTAAGCGTAGCTGACACCAGCACGTACAAATCCATCAGTTACATGCCTGGCATGTTAGAATCACAGAATCACTATGATTGGAAAAGACCTTTAAGATCATCAAGTTTAACCATTATCTACTCTGCTAGGACCACTACTGCACCACATCCAGGGATGGCAATTCAACCACCTCCCTGGGCAGCCTGTTCCAGTCTTTGTTTATCCTTTTGATATAGAAGTTTTTCCCAATATCTGACGTAAACCTTTTTTGTTAGTGAAATAAACTTTAAGTGCAGAGGTCAGGAATTAAGATGTGGACAGGAAACTCGTCCCTGCAGAACAGCTAGGAAAAGGTAGGTTATTCTGCAGTTGAATTTCCTATTGATCTTCTTAGAAACATGTCCACTGTTTGCAGTCAGCTTGGAAAAGCTCTAAACCAGAGCAAATGCCTAATTTAGAGTGGCTAGATGTTGTTTTGGAGGATCCTAGCCTGGGACAGACTTGGAGACCAGCACGACGACAGGTATCCACATAGAGAAAATCAAATTGTTATGGAAGATGGAAATAGTGATGCACTTTGTGAAAAGACAAACACAAAAGGTATGCACTGCTTGTTAATTAAGACTGAGAATATTAACAGAATATTAATGAGAATATGATGAAAGAAGAGTTCATCTGAAATGTTAATGTGAAGTGAGAGTTGATCAAAGTTACTAAATATAAATTCTGTATTTGATTGTTTTCCATTGTTTTATATTTTTGGCTTATTTTTAGCAAATTTACTATCTCTGAAAAAGGAATAGTGATTGGGCATCAGTGAGTAGGAATAGTAACTGGAAGGCTGGCAATGCATCAGAGAGATTATGCAGGAAAGGCTACTCTTATTTTGTTTTACTATGAAGAAACAAGAATTTAAATTAAAGCTATTGTGTGATCAGACCAGGCAATGTTTGTTGCTAGACTGTAACTATAGAGGGAGCCTGTACTCCATCTAGGGAAACATGACCTGTTTTGTACTGAATTGAAGAGAAATATGTGTACTTCTACTGGCATGACAACCTGAACCCCCTGGGTGACATCCAAACTTATGTAATTGCAAGACCTAGATGACATTAATCATTCAACCACAAATTGAGTTTCAAGCTAAAGAAGTATTTGTCTTTCTTTCAGCAAATACACCGTCCTTGAATATATAATAATTTCAGATGTTTGCTGGGCTTTGGGAGGAAAGGTGAGCACAATGTAGAAGAAAGAATATACTGAAAAAAACTAAAATCCTACCTGCCCAGTTCGATGTGGTTTTTTTTTTTAGTGAATAACTAATTTTTTTTCTGATTTTAAAAATAATTTTGTTTCTCTTTTGAGACTGCTCGACTCCTTTGATTCTTCTCATGCATATGCACTTTGAAATCCCACAATAGATCTTTATGTACTGAAGAAAGACCCTGATTTTTAATATGCTTAAATTTATGCATTAAAGAAAGTACATAGCACTAGTAGGCAAGAAGAAATATGCAGTATGAAAGTAGAGCTTCATTTGTGTCCTGTTTAGATTATATATAAAGATGTTTCTTTTAAAAAATGAGCAATGTCCTTCCTGTACATCTGCTTGCCTGCCTCGGTCTGGGGTCATATAACTGGAGGTTATTAAGAAAGTGCATGTGAGGAAGATGATGTAGAAGTTTTAAAAAGATGCTTATCTTGGAGTATTCAGTGCTCTGTTAGAGTTTTTGAGAAAGGGTGCTTTGATTTTGAGTATTTCCTCAATAACATTGGGGTGGAGTGGTAACTGGCATGCAAAACTGTCATGATAGTGGTGCAAGCTTGTCTCTTCTGCCTGTGAGACAGCAAGATCTTCCAGTTGAGATGTTGGTTTTGTGTGGGTTTTGTGTTTGTTTTTTGTGAGGTTTTTTCCTCTTCCTCCTCCTCTTCCTCCTCCTCTTCCTCCTCCTTTTCCTAATCCTAGAGATTGTGTGTCAATGTTCATTATATTTTCTCAACTCCACAGATAAGGTAAGAAATTTGGAGATAAAGCTTTCAATAGTGTCAAAATAATAGAAAATAATTTGGGGATAAAAACTACTTACATTTTAAGGTTTTAAGCAGTTTTTAAGGTCTTCAAGTATCAAGGTGCTGACTATTTTCATGATTTTTCTATCATTTCAGTTTCTTGAATAGAAAATTATGATATACCTGTTTTCTTCAAAGATGCCAAGATTCTTGAGTAGCAAACTACTCAAGTAGGAACCTAAATGTCATTGATGTCTGTGTAGTAGCAGTGCTGAGCTTGTGCAGGGTTCTGTGCACTTCATTGTGAAACTGTTCAAATTAATGTACAGCAACTATGAGATTATATCTTTCCAACTGGCAACAGTGATTAAATTTCTTAACTTTCATTTTTCCTTTAAATGGCATATGTCATTATTTATACAATCTTTTTAGATTGTAGCTTTGGATTAGCATTGGGATAATTTGGTTATACGAACTTGTTTTTAAAACTTTTAAAAGAAACATCTTATATATAATCTAAACAGAGTCCAAAACAAAGCACCTCACTTTATTATTTTTCCAGCCAGCTACCTGTTGTGATGGCCACCCTTTATTTTCAAGTTCCTGAAATGATTGTTATGAAAAGGACAACAGCTTGTTTTTATTTGGAAGCTTGTTCTGCTTAATTTTTTTACATCATATAAGCTGCATACATTACTGTCCTGTTCAGGATTCCCACCCTTTTCTGTCTTTATTTAAAAATTATTTTCCAGTTTGAATTCCATAGTTTTACATAAATCTAGTGCAAACAGCGGTTTAGTGAGTGTGAGGTCTGTTGGTTTTGCATGGAGATCTGAACTCCCAGTGAAGTTTGATGAAACACTATAGGATTCTGACAAATGTGTGAGTAAACATCTTTTGTAGGGTTAATAGAAAGTTTATGTATCAAAGGCATTTGGAGATGAGCCTTGGAGACAGTTGTTGACAGATACAGCTGAAGAGCAAACCATTGCTCTTGGAAAGTGTAGTAAAAAAATGTAATGTTTCACTCCCTTGATAAAACATTGTTAGCCTCTTTCTAGCCCCTAATTAAAATCTTATCTGGTAGGTGTAGAGATTGCAGAGGAGTGCAGAAAAAGCTGCATCGCCGTTGTAAGAGGAATGCTATGTGGGAGAGGTGTTTTGAGTGTAGACATTTGGAAGACAGCAGAGGACGTACTTTGAAACATGTTAATTTAAATGTACTCCTGGTGAAAAGAGGAGTGGGATTGAAATTATCATGCCTATTGAACATACAAAAATTAAATTACAGGTGGTGTTAGGTGCTGATTCAGGTCCGTACGTTAAAATAATTTGGGGGAGGAACTGAGTCTCTTTCAGTGTTCTTTTCAAAAAGGATCCCAACATCCTGACATTGCTATAGCTCAAAGGGTAATTAAAGGAAGTCTTGAAGCAGGAAAAAGAAAAAATGTGCAGTGCGTTTTTGTTCTCTTGCTGATACACATGTAAATCTCATTTACATTTCTCCAAGTTACTGAGTAAAATCTCTCACTAGTAAGACAGAGAGTGAATGTGTTATCTTGCAACTTCTTCTCAGGCCATAATGACCTTCCAAAAGATTTATTAGATAAAACATTACATGTACTATGATGTTGTGTGACTTCATTTGGCAAAAATCACTTTGTGCTTAAAGAGAATCAAGCACAACTGTTTTGGATATAAAACAGAATAACAAATGTCAACAATTTAGGGCTGAATCACTTTACCAAATAAGTTCTTAAGAGAATTCTTTCTGGAGAGGAATAGTTTTCACTGCCTACTTTTCCATCAAAAATAAATCTAATATTCATAATGGACTAAATGCTAGTTGAAGGGATCTGCTTAGGCTGGTTGATATCTTCTTACTCTCATTCACTTTGTGGGCTGCCATTCTAAGATCTAAAATGTGCTTGGAAGGTGAAATTACTAAAATATCAATGCATTAGTCAACCCTTGTGTGAGGTTTCAAACAGTCTAAGGAGTAGAAAGGTCTTTCTAGAGAGAAGGCAATGAAATAGATGTTTTACTTCTGCCATTTCACTGCCTCTTTGTTTAGCTGGGATAAATCTGTATGAAATGGCATCATTTAAAGGACTACATAATCTGTGGGAGTCAATGATGAATTTTTAATTTGGGAAAGACTGGCTTTTTACAAAATAAGCCTCATGAAATGACTACAAATTGCTGTTTTAAATGCCAGGGCTGTGGCTTCATTATTTTTTGCACATTAAATAATGATTTTAATAAAAGTCTGGAGTTCATGTTCTCTTCTGAAAGCTATTACCTCTCAGCTACTGGCTTATACCTCTTTGTCTAGAGGGCAAAGTGAACAACATCTCATATTTTTCTTAGGCACTATATGAAAGCATTAATTTCCTTCTGATGCTTTGATGGAACTCCAGTGCTGTGGGGCAAGTTAATGCAAAATGATCACATTTTCACTCATAATCAATATAGCTGTATGACAGTGGGCATCTATTTTTCATTTCAGCATTCAGTAAAGCTGAGTGATGTGTGGATTTTCTGCAAAAGGATCCTTTTGAAAAGCAGGTGTGGAAATAGCATTTTTAGCAGGAGATTGAGTCACTTTGCTGGGAGGCAACTGCAGTAATAACAGAGATCTCCATGTGTGTCACTACACACACACACTTTTCCCTTATCGCTTACCTGTTGCCTTTGACTAAATCAGATACTTGCCATTTTACTTAAACAAGTAGCTATTGATTTCTTGTTGGAGGTTTTGGTGGCGTTATTTTTGGCATTTCAGTTGCTCTGTCTGATCTTTGTCTTACACCAGGGTGATAGAAGCAAAAGCTGCTGGACACACACACACAGGCCACCTTCCTTATTGGGAGGAGAATAATGGAAGGAAGAAAAAAATCTGTTTTTAAGACAGAAATTGAAATTAAAACCTGTTTGTGTGATTCTGAAGTTTTTAAGTGACCAGACTTAGAAGTTTGAATGTTTACATATTAATATAGAGAGTTAATTATAA
>WUAM01000317.1:926584-988738 GCA_024336885.1 Actenoides hombroni
TTGTGAGGGTGTGGGAGGCTGTGCCAGGCTGCCCAGAGAGGCTGTGGAGTCTCCTTGTCTGGAGAGATTCCCACCCCCGCTGGACACTGCGCTGCTGGGCCCCCTGCTCTGGGTGACCCTGCTGGATGGAGCAGTGGGGTGGCACCAGATGATCTCCAGAGGTCCCTTCCAACCCCCACCACGCTGGGATTCTGGGATCCTGGTGCCTGGCTGCGTGGCGAGCAAACACCCGCAGCCCCATGGCAGGAGGATTTGGTGCTCAGAGTAAGGTACTGAATTGAAATCACACTTTTCCCCATCTGGACCCAGCTGCTGAAGCCTCCTGGATTACCCCACACATTCCTGACCCCTTCTGCAACGAGCTGCGTGGCTTGAAGGCAGATTTACATCTGGAGGCTGTGTAAAAGAGAGGTGTTCATTTAACAAGCAGATGCAGCGTGGCTCAAACCCTCTCGTCGTGGAGAAACCGACCCAGCACGGTCCCCCCAGGAGCTCCAGGACTCTGCTGCCACTCATGGGGGGTTATCTGCAGGTACCAGGAGCTCCTGGCTTTCTCCAGGCCCTGCTGAGGCAACACAGCTCATCCTCCCTGTCCAGTTCTGGACTCCCCAGTTCAAGAGGGACAGAGATCTGCTTGAGAGAGTCCGACGGAGGCTGTGAGGATGCTGAAGGGGGTGGAACATCTCTTAGGAGGAAAGGCTGAGAGCCCTGGGGCTGTTTAGTCTGGAGAGAAGACTGAGAGGGCAGCTGATGGATGTCTCTAAATCCATGAGGGCTGGGGATCAAGAAGGCAGGGACAACCTCTTTGCACTTGTGCCCTGTGCTAGGACAAGGGGCAGTGGATTTCAAACTGAAGCACAGGAAGCTTCACCTCAACATGAGGAAGAACTTCTTTACTTTACAAGAGCACTTGAACAAACTCCTCAGGGAGGTTGTGGAGTCTCCTTCTCTGGAGACTTTCAAGACCTGTCTGGATGCATTTCTGAGTGATCTGCCCTAGTTTTGGTCCTGCTCTGGCAGGGGGGTTGGACTCGATGGTCTTGGTCCCTTCCAACCCCAAACATTCTGTGATTCTGGGATGTGTGTGTAGGTAGGTGGTTATAAGTGGAAGGAAAAGTAAGAGAATACAGTCCTATGTAATGTCAGTTAGAGGAAAAAGCCTGAATCATTAGTTAGAAAATACTTTGTTGAGAGAAATTAAGGTTTCTTTCTGTAATAGAAAAATGAATGGACTTTTTGAGTATTCTCTGAGGTCTGTTTTGTCTACAGGCTTCTATAGTTTTAGTACCATGTGCACAGGAAGGCAATCCATGTAATGCTTAGATTTAAATGGATTGGAGACTCCTTGGGGTCAAATGCTTATTTGTAATAATTTCATCTATTAGGGTGGTATCTAGAGATCCCCACTGAGACCAAGTGCTGAGCAAGCCTGTGGTAAAAAGCACTGTGGCGAAATTTGTGACTTGTCAATACAAGCAAGTAGGAAAACTGTTTTTAAATTAGTATGAATCATAAAGCAGATTACGATGGGTGTAATATATTGGAAGAATATCGCTGCTTTATGAGGCGAGGATTTTGTGAGGCTTGTAAGAGTAATACAATAACCAGGAAAGCAGTGAAGTAGCACAATCATGTAGCCATCTAAGAGTTGTCTGTAGGCTGTATATGTGTGTGTGCATGTTCTTCAGCTGTTGTGGTTAATCACATTTTTAAACCTACACGAAAGTCTGCATTTTGGTTTTTAATTAAATTAAAACAGCTTTATACCACTTTTCTTTTTTTCAGCATTGTACTATTCTTCATCTTGCACAGAGTGTATCTTTCCCAGTGTATTTTCCTCACACTGAAATCAAGTTTTTGTTGTGCTGTGGATATCTCCATTTCAATGGCAGAGTTCTTGAAATACTTGGAGTATTCAGAAGTACTTGAATAATTATTACCAATTGTGGCCTGTTTGTTTTTTTTTCCTTTGAAAAGTCTTTGAGAACCTCAGGAGTCTCCAGGACCATAATTTTCTATCTGCCTGGACTATAAGCAGTCCTTGCAGAAAAGCAAGTTCCATCTGAGTGGTGGTTAGTATTTTTACCCAATCTGTTGTTTTTGAGAGACTGTTCCAGAAATATGTTCCTCCTGATGAGTAAAAATCTATTATTAATTTCACCGTACATTTATTCAGTGTGATAATTTTAATGGAACCAACACCGTGTGCTTTCTGTGATATGTGAGCAATGAAATTATCAACCATGGTAGCTCTGCCCTCATTTGTATTGTCCAGACCCAACGTATAGCTTAGAGCTATAAAAGGCCTTGCTATACTCAATGTGCATTTCCCTTTTATTTGGTAGGTGTTTTGTGTGTAGGGCTATTTGATTTAAACCACTTACAGGAGGTTAGCAACTAAGCTATTTGCTAAGTTGTGAATAATAAAGGAATATTATTACAATACTAGTAAAGCAGAGTGATTTTTGCCTACGTGCAGTAGAGTATGTCATCATTCTTTTTTGAATCACACTTAGAATGTTCTAAATTTTCCACAATCGCATATGAGAGAAACATGGGAGGGTTTCAGTACCTAACAAACCAATTTATCTCTTCACATTAAAGACTGAACTTTTTGGATCCAGAAAGGCCCATTTTGCCACCTGAATCATGTGGCCATTCAGCCTTTCTCAGTTCTCATCTAAATGAAGAGTGAGAACACCTGAAAGTCTGACCTTTATTTGGAAATTTCAGTATTTATTGACTACTGGTCCTTTGTATTAATTTGCATGGTTTTAAACTGCTAAATAGTTCTGAATATTTTAAAATGTGTGGTCTGTGGATTATTTATAAACCCATTTAGGAGAGAAAAGCAAGCTTTCCTCTGTTGTCTTTCATGTTGACTATTCGGTGAAGAGTCCAGATGTATTTAATGCAGAATGTGTAATGAAATCAGTTGGAGTTGTCTGGTCTTTGGTGAAGTAAGCTAAGACCAGATGCCCCTCTTGACTGTGATACCCCTGTAATACCTCTGTCTGTGTTACAGACCCCTTCACCGTAAGCCTTTTAAGATCAAAAGGCTGTTAATTGCTCAACTTGTGCATATAATATTGAAGGAGTCAACATAAAATACAAAGTAAAGCTAATAATGTTTTAGATTGATGCTATGCTAGCATAGCTTCGTTTTATCTGATCTCTCTCAAGAGCTTTTGGGTGTAAAAAAGACTGTTAAACATTTAATTTGACATGTGAAAGCAGTAATATTAAAATAAAAAGATGTGTATTAGGATCCAGTTGTGAGAAACTGAGTTTTGAAGGCATTACAAAGGACATGAAAATGATTAGCTAATGTTATTACAGTATCACAAATCTTATGCAGTTACTCAGTAAAAAGTGTTCATGTTTGCTTTGTACTTATCTATAACTGAAAAAACCCCCACAAACAACGGAACAAAATAAAAGCCGCTAAAAATATGTAAAAAGGAACTGGCCAGTTTCAGGGCCCAGGCCAGAGGTGGATGTGTATCTGAGCATAATACAGTAAAACAACTAAGAAACAAGAATTTATTTTCTTTTCTAAAGCAGAAAACATGAACTACATTAACATTTTGGTAAGTATGTATATTCAGAATTACCTGAAAGCACTGGTTTCTGTGTGGTGAGGTGAAATAACATCGTGAGCTGTTGCTCAAAGGAGGTTAACTGTTGCTGTTGATTTGACTTGCATAACAGGAGTGCTATGGATTGTACACTGATTTTCACAACAAATTGAGTGATGACTTCTTTCCAGTATCAGAAAGTTTACAGTATGTTTCTTTTTACTTAGGGCTTGCTCTTTCACTTCTAATGAAAATGGCTGATAATTACTGAAGTTCCTCATAGTGGATTAAATTTATAGATGCTTATTTGGGTGTAATGATGCTTATTTCTGTTAAACTTGCTATCTTGGACCTGAGGAGTCTATAAGAGGAGTTTATAGGGCCGTAAAGTGCAAAGAATTTGAATCTGGATACCTTCTGTTGAATTGTATCATATATGATGCCAAGGTAGAAGCAGGTAACAAACAATGTTGGAAAAGGATTCCTTGGGTTTGCCGCTTGTAGGATGCTGGAATATACTAAAAGGACAGCTGGGCTGTTACTTTTCACCTTCTGGGCCTGCTTTGGTGCAGTACATCTTCGAAGTAGAGAATACCTTTCCCTCTCTATTTTTGGTGCAACTGTAATCAGATTGGCACATATGCTTCAAACATATGGAATCCTCCCTTAGGCATGCAGGTCATAAGAATTTTTAGATTGGTTTTCCAGTAGGTGCTTTGGAAAACAGAATAGGATCAATTTGTGGAGCACTAGAACACGTCAGTGATTCACTCTGGCATCAGTGAAATGCCAAATGTGCTGAGAAAAGTGAAAAAGCTGCCTAACACATGGGTTACTGTAACTGGTGGGTGGCAGGATCCAATATAATGCGTATATTAGTACTGCAGTAATTGTTTTCTGTTCATTTTTAAGTTTGAATTGGAAAAAGCAGTCTCAAGTGTGTTTATATGGAGGGAGGGACTGTAGAACAGCCTATTTATCCACAAAGTCCAGGCACATTTAAAAGAAATACCACTGGATGTGCTCAGCAGTAGGCTTTGAACATGCAGGGAAAGTTTGCATTAATAGGAAGCTTTCTCCAGGTTCTCTGTCTGCTGCCTCTGTGTGAAGCCAATTGAAGCTTAGCTGAGAAAGGTCATGTTAAGAGGAGCTGGGTAAAGCCTTTTTGATTCATCAGCTGCGCAGGAATCGGAGGTGCCTGCTGCAAGACGCTGCAGGTGTTCCTATCTGTGCCGCTGGGTCCAGCACACTAATGGTATAATGGCTCTTCAGGGCAGTCTACAAATGGATTGGGAATGCTGATTGCAGGTTCTTTATGTATTTGTATGTAAACCACTGTAACGTTTAGTACGTGTATCAACCGGAGAGGACTGACTAGCGGGAAGAATGTAACAATCTAGAAATGCAGGACATATTACTACAAATATAATTCTTTTCCCTATATCCTTGGAAGATAAGAAAAGAAGTTGAACTGCAGGAAGAAAGTTTAGTGCTAGATGGTGTCAAGAAAATTCCAACAGTAAAGACTGGAAGAGACCAGAGTGGTTTCTTGTGCATTATTTCAGATTATCCATCTGTAAGAATAGGTTTAATTGCTCCTCTTTCATGAAAGCTGAATAAACCTTGGAATATGTACTAGCTAATCCATTGGGATCCCTTCAGTCTGTGTTAACAAGGTACGTCTTTTATAATGGACTTGTGGTTGGGCCATGAATCAGTGCCTGGAAAGGGCTGGTGAGCTACAGAGATTCTTTTAAATCTGTCACTCTCTTAATTTTTCTTTGAGATATTCAATCACCTTATATGCTCTGAGTAGAGAAAACATTGCTCAGATATGACCTATGAATATGAACGCAGAAACCTGCAGACATGAGAACTGATGTCTTCAGATGTGATGTTGCAGTTGAGCTTTTGGAGGACAGAAAGTTCCATCAGCAAGGGACATTTCTACTTACTGTATGTCCCCTGGTAGCATTGCATTAATAGGGAATAGGAATAACAGACCTGGGGAGGAGGGCAGTAGAGAGGCATATGCTTCAGATGCATGTTTGTGTTTGTAGGGCTGGGGATTCAAGCTTCAGTTAAGCATCACAGCAGTTACTGGTTACAACTAGTAATCTATTCTAGTAAGAATGATAAATGCAATTTCTCTCTTGGAATGAATTTAGGAGTTCAGAGAAGGGTACAAATTGCTCTGGAGAAATGGTATGTTCACCATTTCTTACCGAGGGAATTCCCATCCCATTGCACATTAGAAACTCTGTGGTGACCATTCGCAGTGAGAAAAACGGCTGCAGTTCTCTATGCAATTTTACACTGGGCACAATGCAAGAAACACCTTTGCTGTTTGCCTACCTCGTGGCATTTCCTGCCCCAGAGCTTCTGTCATGCGTTCCCTATATCAGACATCACAGGAGAAGGCTGAGGGTTTTGTGTTCTCACCAAGTACTCGGAGTTTCTTTAAGTGCATGCAGTAGGAGTAGCTCAATGGAGGATGAATTTTGAGCCGTGCAGCTGGTGTTCTGCACAGTAAGCTCAGCATCCGTGAGTGTCGGTGGCTGGCTGCCGGATCCTCCCTTGGCCCCCTAGAAACATTCTGAATTAGACTGTTGGTTGTCAGGTGTTGGTGTGTTCAGCACGAGGCTTGCTCTTCTGGGCCCCACGTCATCATCACCTGCCAGAGTGCCTGCATCTGGCGGCTTTGGCATCCCAGCCCAGCCCTGCTCCACTTGGCTCTTGGCTTTCCTCCATGCTGAGGCTCCACAGGGGAGGCTCAGCTGTTTGGCACCGGTGGGTGTGGAGGAGCTGGGTCAGGCTGTGCTTCAAGCCCTGCATCATCTGGGGGGATTGAGGAATTGGAGGTGAAAGGAGGTGAATGTTTTGAGACCCACCCAGCAGGTAATCAAGCCCAAAGGACATGGGGAATGGTGAGAGTGCCTGGCCTTGCCCTGGGGGTCTCACCCAGGCAGCATCCATTAAGAGGCTTTCCAAGGAAGAGTTTTTTGATAGCATATTTTATTTGCATATTATTCAGTAGTTATATGTATTTACATTTGGTTACATTT
This sequence comes from Actenoides hombroni, assembly GCA_024336885.1. Classification (NCBI taxonomy): domain Eukaryota; kingdom Metazoa; phylum Chordata; class Aves; order Coraciiformes; family Alcedinidae; genus Actenoides; species Actenoides hombroni. The sequence goes on from WUAM01000317.1 coordinate 933,228, forward strand.
TACTTGATAAGGTTTTTAGTTAAGGGAGACATTCTTTCTCCTACTAGATTACAAAATAACGTTGTGCTAGATGCGCTGCATGTATATTATTCAAATCTTGAAGCTTTGGTAGCAGGACACTGCCTTTTACATTTTACAAGTAAGCAAGCAATTAGGTGTTACTCAACAATGGTGTGAACTGTTATGAGTATCTTCTGAGAGTTGGACAAAAAGAAAATAGAATTCTCACCTTTGGGCTTTCTTTTCTTCCTTCTGTCATCTTCCTAATCTTTAGAAGCTATGCTTCTTTTTTTTTTTTAATTTATTTATTTATTTATTTTTATTATTATTTCTTACTATGAATTTCTCCTGCCCATAGCTCAAGGTGCTCAGTCTCTTGATTTTCATGAACAGCTGGTGTATAGCTAGGATGACTTCTCGTCAGGCTTAAAAAAAGAAGTTTTATCTTTGGGATGTTTGTTTTCTTGCTGGTGACTCAGAGGAATAGTCCCTATTCAGGTCTTTTTCTCTTATGCATTTGATTATTCCTCTGATTGGCATCTAAGAGTTGATCAGAGAATACCTACTTCTGCCTTGCGACAAAGCTACGTGTTAAACTACAGTCTGAAGCGTCCATAGTATCATAAGCAGTGAGACTCAAATCTCCTCAGATTGAGAACTGATCTTACAGCAAGCTCTCAGCTGGTTATCACCACCTTTTCCCATCGGGGAGAGTCTCTAAAGGTCAAAGGTGGGGTCGGTATTCCTACCAGCAGGCAGTCAGAAACATGCTGTCTCTCTCTGCTGGGTAATGATACAGACTGGATTCTCTGAGCCCCTAGCCATGTCTGCATTGTCCACTTGTGCAGAAGGAGAGGACCCCACTTTCATACTACATGGGGTTTTTTTTTAATATTCCCCGGGCAGATGGCATCTAGCGATTGGAGCATTTTCTTCCTTTAGTTCTAGGAAGAACCTTTCAATTTAGGTTCATGTGACAGTGGTCCAGCTTGTGTGCTGCGAGCGTGGTGTGTGCTGCGAGCGGAAGCGCTACAGATCTGAACTAAAACACACCCAGTGTTGCACTGTTCAGAGTAACTAGGTTGTGCTGCAAGAAAAAGGCAGTAGTTGAGTGTAAAGTGCACAATGAAAGAACTACTCTCTTGAGCATCAGGTCTTTAAGAAGAGCTCAAGGTATCCAGACAATAATTCCTGTGGAAATAAAGAAATAATCAGATAATTCCTGTTGAAGCTGTAATTTATTTATTTTTTTCTCTGACAGACTTCTGAGAAATCATTAATATTCCCCACTGTTTTCAAAGTTTACATTAGGAACAGTTCAGGATATTGCAGAAGGATGTACCTCAATTGAAAATATTGATTTCTTCGTTCATGCTTTTAACAGGCATTTCCTTTTCTTAATGCTATAACTAAGTGGAAGGAGGTTTTTAAGGAAAAGGTTGTATGGTTTTTTACATTACTCAATATTTCTAGGTATTTCAAAAGCACTGAAGCATGTTTTCCCAGGTGGACATGGCATTGCTGTCAAACTGACAGGGGCAGTGGCTGGAATGATTGGCTCAGTTATTGTGGAAGTTAAAGTTGATTTAATAAATGTACCCATTTTCCTTTATGAGGTCTGTAGCTCTATTATTTGATTTGACAAGTTCTTCATCATTTTTTGTGGTTTTATGTTCCCTTTGAGATGCAGTTCCCCAGTTCCATGTGGAAATTGTCAGGTAGCATCTGGTTAAATGAATCTGACAAGTGTGTTCTGTCAGTTTTTGTTTCAGTAACTTAATATGTGAGGAAGTCTGGCTTTTGTATGGGTAGTAGTATCTACAGGGTTGTTTTTTTTCCTGTCTTACGCAGATTCATATAAGAAGCCCAGAGTGTCTCTGGCATGGCTTCTGGCTTTAGGTGAGAGATTTTACTTTTTAGTAGTTTTTATTTTGATTTGATGTGTTCAGAAATGGGTGAATACAAAGGGAATATGTTTGAACTGTACTAGCCGTTCTAGAAAAACAATAGATATTACTGTCATGCTGCAAATGCAGAAATTGTTAAATGAAAAATATATAATTTTGTGCTGAGTTTTTAGACGACTTAGTGTCTGATATTAAATCCCAAGTATTTGATAGGCTTTCAGCAGAGTGTCTTTTATAGTCCTAACTCAAAAAAAAAGCTTGACTATGCTGTAATCTTAAGGATTTTAGTGTTCCTCTCAGGACTGTCTCAAGACTGAAACTAATAAAAAACATTTTGGTGTTTGACCTTGGCCTTCTCAGGGCCTGATCAGTACCCTGATCTCAGGGTACCTTGTGCAGGGTAACTTTTTGAAAGAATTCAAATGTTTGCACCCAAAAAATATTCTGCCAAGCTTAGAACGGATTCTGTCAAGCAGAAATACAGTATTAAGGAACATAAAAAATAAAATGAATGCCATGTGAATATTTGTTATTTAATAAAGAAGATAGGTGGCTCAAAATGCATCAACAGTGGGATTAAATTCTGCAGTTGTTTAAAGAAACCATGTCACTGAGACAAAGCCCGGTGGTGTCAGCTAAGATGGTTTCAGTGAAGTAGGTAGTGCTGCTTCTGAGTTGAAGTGGGATTCTGTATCCCTCATGGAGCTTGTGCTTCTGTTCACATAGCTGTGCTTGCTGACACTGGGCTGACTGGGCACGTGGTACTTTTACTGCTTCCTGTAATAAGGGAGAGATTCCATATGAGAGTGAAGAACTGCTCAGTGATGTCCTTTATCTGCTTACTATGAAGCATGATCTTGTAGAATTGGTATATTAAACTAGAGCCTGCCAGTATTTGTTTTGTGTAGTTGATGGGACAAATATATAAGGCAATAGTTGTACTCTACCAAATAACAGAATCACTGAGCTTGGCAGGCACCTCTGTGGGTATCTGGTGCAACTACCTGCTCAAGGAGGGTCACCTAGAGCAGGTTGCTTAGCGTCATGCCCACTTGGGGTTTGAACATCTTGAAGGATGGGACTCCACAATGAGGCTGGGCAGCCCATTCCAGTGTTCAGTCTCCCTTACAGCTAAAGGTTTTATTCTTCTGTTTGTACTTGCTTCTGTTTTAATTTGTGCCCATTGCCTCTTGTCTGTACATGATAGATGTTTCTAGAAAGTTTTGTAAGAATATCCACGTAACATGTGTGTAGAGCTATAGGAATTTGAAATGCTTTCAATTCTGAAATACATAGTGATGATACTGTAAAAAAAGATTTTTATTTAGTAAGACATATTTAGGGATGGGAATTTGGGTGGTTGGTTGTTTGGGTTGTTGGTTGTTTGGTTTAATGGCATGAAACACTCGAATACAAACTATTTCAAACTGTAGGGAGAACAACTTGGATGTACCCTTGTGTTGCTTATAATCAAAAGGCTCTGTTGGCACGTTTAATGCATTAAGTCTATTAGTGAGTTCAGATGGCAAGTTCTAAGAGAAGAGTTGTTCTTTCTCTGGTGTTCTGTGCCTCAGTCTGCTTTTAAATGCATTCAGTGCTATACACGGCGTTCAAAGAACGTGACAAAGGAATTAATTTCTTAAACGACCAGGGAAATAAAGAATACAAGGACAGTTTCTGCTTTTCAACCATGTGCTCACTTTGTGTATGTGCAGGTATGCTTGAGGTGAGTGCTGTAACCTGTTTGTGTGTGCTTGGGCACAGCTGATAGACTGTAGGAGCAAGGAACAAATGTTCTCCTCTGTGAGTGTACTTAGCAATCACATGGAGGCATTCTAGATTGTTTTCCCCCTACTTCTCATTGTCAGCATTAGGCATTCTCAGTTGAGACTGATGTGGTTTGCCAGTTCTACATAAGTCTTTATGATCCTGGCCTATGTCCATCTCACTGCTATGACTAACTACATCATGGCTGAGCATACCTGTGCTATGAGCATTTCAGGAGTAGCTCTGAGCAGATGGAAAGATATTGGGCTCTTGCCCACCTAGGTAAGATGTACTAAGTCATTAAAGCAATGAATTTTTGTCATCAGCCTGAATTTTAGTTTCTGTTCTGCTTTGCGAGTAATTTTTTGTGGAATGTTTTCAGCTTTGCAAATATTGCGTAACTCTGAGATTAGCCCCAGATACTGTCAGATCTTGTCAAGTGCAATTCTTTCTAATTGCAAAACATGCTAATCAGTCTTTAACACTTAATCAACCCCTTTCAGTGAAATGCATTTCAGAAAGGTGCTGGGAAAGGGTGCTTTTGCTGATTTACCTGGAAGACCTTTGAAATGGTTTGCTGTCATCTCACAGAGACATAAGCTTGCCTGAGTATCTGATATGTTGAATAAGGCCCACTGACAGTTACATAAAGTGTCACAGAAATGTTAGAAATGAAAATGTTTGTTAGCATCATGGCTGCACAGCAGGAGATCCAATTTTTAGTGCTTATTGCCTGCAGAAAGATGTGGATCAGAAATCCATCAAAGTTTTCTCTAGCTTTAGGAATCTAAAAATAATAAATAGTCCTGGCCTGTCTGATCTCTGCTTATTCTTCCACAGAAGCCAATAACGGTCTAATACCAAAACACCAATGAAGCAAAACTCTTTTCAAATCTCATGAGGAATGGTTTTCCTTTTTTCTAGTTCTTATTATAACTAAGAACGTATTCTTACTGAAGTTCACATTTTCACCTAGTAACTGTATAGATTAGTAGTAGTGTAGCTACAATGTCAATAACATTATTCACCGGAATGGACAGCAGTCCCAAGGCTTATGGCTCATCTATGGTAACACTCTTTCGTTTAGGTAGTATCTTAATCTATATTCATTTTCATCTCCACATTCACACTAAGTGGAGAGTTGCAGTTGAAAGTGTGTTGTAAATGATGTGATCACATTATAGAAATGTTTTACAGAGGGGATTGTCAATACACAGGAAAACGGTAGCCAAGGCTGTGCACAGATGTTCTCTTTTTCAGTGGTCATGCTAGTTAAGACACTTGTGTGTGTGTCTCCTGGGGGATGCCATCTTCATGAGCACACACCCCAATTTCTTATAGTCACTTGGGTTAAACAGTCAAAGATCACAGAATCATAGAACAACTTAGTTTGTGAAGGGACCTCTGGAGAGGACAGAGTCCAGTCCCTGCCTGTAGGAGATCTAATTTAGATCAGGTTGCCAGGGACTTCTGCAGCTGAGTTTGGAATAGCTCTGTAAAGGCTTGAGTTAACCTAGTGGGTCTTGACACAAATCCAGGAGTATTCATTCTTCTCACAGCAGAACTATGGGTGTCTTTGCTCACAGAAGCAAAGTGCAGAGAAGCATTAGAGGATGGTGATATGTAGCCCTACTGCAGCTGCACCTTGAGAGGAAGTGCTTAATTGCCTTTGGGAACACTTCAGAGCCTGCGCGCCTGATGCTGCAGCACGGGCCAGTCCGATGCCACGTAAGTCAACCAGTTTCCATGACCTGAATTCAGATGCCACAGAAAATTCTGTATAAATACAGTTAACTTGCTAGTGAATGTATGTTCTCAGCTTTGCTGGAAGTGATTGCAACCTCTTCTTGGTTTCCTTTGTGGTTTTGAATGACAACAGTTTAAGGCTTCCTATCTTGTGTCAATTGGATGTAGAAATCTCTGCTTTACAGTCTTTCCAAAGTCTTCACTCTTTGTCTAGATTTTGGAATGAATATATGTCATTTTGGTTTTCGAAGGGGAACACCCAGTGAGACTGAAGTAAAACAGTGAATGGGGACAAAATTTCAGTCAAGGAAAACATGACTGATCACTTCTCCTGATGAGTTTGAGGTGTGAAATAGGCACAGCATGGCTCACAGTTGCTGGTGCAGTGAAACGACTGTTGGTGCCATCATCTGACATGGCCATAGGATAAGCCACGGACAGTGATTTTTAACTTAGGAGAGGTGACTTGGTCTTTATTGTGGGCTTGGATGTTTAAGTTGTACAGAACACACAGAACTAATGCTTATTTTTTATTAAAGTTCTCAACGTAGAATGCTCAGCTCTAGCCAGTGATATCCTGGGCTTGTAGTTGACCTAAGTATAATTTTTGCTGTATTTAGGCTTAAGAGTGCACTTGAATTGTTAATAAGTTAAATTTTGAATATTGAGCCACCCAAGATGATGACTAAAATATTGCTTAGAATATTCACTTAATGATTTCATATAATCTGGGTCATTTAATGTATGCAATCCATTTATTGCAGTAAGTACTGTACACCAGAGTTGTGAAAGAAGAATGAAGCCTACTGCTTCAAAAGGTGATTACAATAATGTAAATCACTGACTAAAAAAGTCAGTCTATACTTGTCAGAGGGACTTCCATCTCACTGTAAACATAGGTGTCCACCTTTTTCAGCATAGTATTAATATATAGCCTTCAATACACAATTGAAGTGTTTAGGGACATCTGTTTATCTATTTTAGCATGTACAGAAACAGCACAAATTGTTAATTTGTGAAGCGGAACTATATGGTTGAAGCAGAAAAGCTCACAAATCTGTCTCCCTGCTTTCTATGCTTTCATCTTTTTATCTCACGGTTTTTTTGATTCCACGTTGTTAATGTTGGAGAACATACTTTGTGCTTTACACAAGGTGCTATCATCTTACAGCAGTTGTGGATGTGCAATTCTCATTTTTTGGCCAGCGTAGATCATGTATAAATTAATCTAAATGTAAATCAAATAAGGACTTACTAAATATCACTCTGTGTATTTTGATGAACTACCAGTGTCAACAGATAAAAATCAGTGTAAACAGATCTATTTCTTTGACTATCTTGACTGTGAGAGGTTTAAATGTATCTTTCTCTTCTAGAGTCAGGTGATGGCTGTGTCTGGTTACGTGACAACTAATTCTGCATTCGTTTTCCAGCCGTCTGATAAATATGTGCTCATTGTCTTGCCATTTTCAGTAATGGATAAAATGTGGACAGGGTTTTGAGAATACTCAGTGTACAGAATCAGATTTTGCTACCTATGATCAGGCTCACTGCTGTCATCCTCTACATTTAGCTCCACTGAATTTAGAGAGATGGCTTGAGACACAAGGTGCTGCTCAGTTTGAGAAGAGATTTGGCAGAACCTGTTCTTCTACAAATGCTGAGGTTGAGATTTTGGACAGTTCAGTACTTTTGTCAGCAGCAGTACTGGAGCAGTGCTGGTTTGTGTAGGCAGAGTTGAGTTTGCTGTGGTAATATTATACTGAGGAAGACAGGGTTTGTGGTGGTGGTTTGGGTTTTAGGAGATGCATGTGTGTCTGTGATGTAAAGACTCAAAGACAGTTCTCAAATACTGTGTTATTTGGGGCGTGTGCTCATCATATTTACTGGCTCTGCTGAGAGGAAGCATACAGCCAACACGTTAAGAGGTCTGTCCATCTAAATTTGACTTCCTAACATTAAAGCAAAAATGTGTTTCCTCATACTTTTGAAATGACGTGACAGTGTCCCCTTGTGGCGAGACAAGACAGATGGAGTTCAACTACAGTTGCAGCTTTGCTCACTTTTATTTTTACTTCTTTTTTAATTGGAAGGATTGTGACATGCCTGCAAAAAACCCCAGCTGTACTTCACTTGCTAGGAATGATTTAAGAATCATGTTATAGTATGGATGTCTAGGTTTGTGTGGATGGGATGTATCAGGACTCCTGTAAATATTAAGGTATACAGTTTTTCCACCTAAAACCACATAGCACTTCACGAGCAGGAATGGAAAGAGGGACGTTTCCCTTCTTAATTAAACACTGTGTTCCTGCACTCTGCAGGACGTGTAGTATAATAAATGGTTTCACAGCACATTCCTAATGACCTTGCAGTGACAGCACGGCATGGGGCTGCACCAAGCTCCTGGGGTATTCGATCAAAGCAGAACAGCCTCAGCGGTAGGCCACCTGGCACCCAGGGTGGACCATTCAGACACGTGCTGCAGCCACAGTGCCCTGGATTCTCTCATGTTTCCTTTCTCAGTAATCTTATGAATCAGATTTTTAGTGTTGCACACGGCAGTATCTTCAGTGTAGTTAGCAGAAAGTGCCCCTATCTACAGTAGCTTAACAACTGATCTGTAAGGCAGGGACAAGTTTCGTAAACACATTTCAAGTAGAAGTCTTCTGTATGTGTATTATGCACCTGTGGTGTGTTGGCTCAGATGAAGTTTCAGGAGGATGAATGCTGCAACTTACTGTAGTACATGGTAGATTGCACTAAACTTTGTTTCTCAACCTGTATGTCCCTTCAAAACAAAACAGCTTTAAACTTGGCTAGACTGATTTTTTAATTAACTAAGAGCTAGAGTCTATGAAGTAGCATTTCACAGACAGGCACTGCAGGTGATGATGATATCAAATGTGGACATGCAACAGAAACTGGAAATCTTATTTAGAAAGGTACATGAATAAACAGTTCTAAACAGAACTGTGGCTCTTTTCCTACAAACAGGTGACTGTATGTATGTTTATATTTGTTTATTGAGATTGAGGCCAGGAAATATTGACAAAATACTTACCTAATAAAGCATTAAAGGATCAAAGTATAACCTGCTGGTGCTGAAAGCTATTAATCTATTAAATGGGAGTGGAGGCTCATTACTTTTTCCCCAGATGGGTGTGTGTGCTAGAGAGAGCTGCAAGCCAGAGTCTTGTCTCCAAGTGCCCTTGACCTGTAGGGCTCAGCATTAGATCTCAATGTCTAATGTGCTCTCCATTTTAATGTAAGTATAGCTTAATCTCTCAAGATTGAGGAATATAAACTGCTTCACTGTGTCAGTGTATAAATGACTACTTCAAAAAAGGAATGCTATTTTGAATATCAATGGCAGTTCAGATAACGCAGATACCAAGATAGACAGAAAATAGGTTTTAAAGCACATTATGAAAATAACATGTAGATTTTCAGTGGAACATTGATCCTTCTAGTTTGGCAACTTTTCACTGAAACTCTTAGGGAGACGATTTATTTAGGTTTTTATGTTTCCAATGATACTGCATTTTTTGTAAGCTAATATTATGAGAGAAGGGCTCAGCAGGCACTTCAGATACTTAAGTTTTCTGTAAGTAAAACCCGTTCCTGATTAAACCCCACTTAAATCAATGAAAGCCCAGCAAATCAGAATTGACTTTATCTTAATTTTTGCTATTGTGTCTTGCTCTGTTCTTCACTTACTTTAGCACTGGGCTTCGATACTGTTGGTTCTTCGATTATATATGGAAAACACGTGATACATATTGAGGCAGTATCTAGGAACAGTGTTGGGACGCTTGGCTGTCTCTGTGCGGGCAGACCCTTGTAGACAGAGAAGTCAGCTGCCGTTCTGTGTGCATGTAGGAATTGTTTTTTCTCTGTTGGAGATGTGGAGTGTGGATGTAACCTGGTATTTGCAGATGCAAGCATTTGCCTAGATAGTAGCCTTTGCACGCAGGAGTAATGGAAATACTGAAACTAATGACTACTATGTTTTCATCTAAGCTCTACTGCAAAATCTCCCTCCTGTAATTACATTGTGGGCAAAATCCCAAATGGGACAGCAGTTGTTCTTGAATAACTGTATTTGCTTTAGGACACCAAAACTGGGAAGGTAAATCACTAGCAGTGACATGCACTGAAATGCAAAATGAACTTTAGGAAAAAAAAAATAGGGTCAGGCAACTTCAGAGAAGTGATCATAGAATCACAGAATAATTGTGGTTGGAAAGGACCTCCTAGATCACCAAGTCCAACCATACCTACAAGAACAAAGAATGCCTAAATACCTGGCCACTAAAAGGCGGGGGGGGGGAGGAAAAGCTGAATGTCTGTGCCTGATGTTCTGTGTGGAACATCTTCCCCATTAGGCTGAGCTTGATATTTGAAAATCAGGGAGGGGAAAGACTAGATTTCACTAGAAGATCAAGGCATTTTATAGGGAGAATTAAGTGTCAGGCTGAGTTACAACAGGTTGGAGATGGCTGGTCTGCTGATGTGAGCTACTCATTAACAACATCTGGGCCTTACCATGGCCCATCTGTTGGTTGAGGGGTAAGGCACTTTCTACTTGATTTGTATGTTATACCTATCTCTGCCATACCTGTGCCTGCTGAAGAGTTCAGAGTAAAAGATGGTTTTTTCTGCTTTCCTGTCTACTTTTTTTTGCTCTCTCTGCAGGCTGGTCTTAGAGAAAAACTAGCCCATTCTGTTACAATTGTCTGCTCCTTCCTATGGGAGCTCATCCTTTCCAGCAGTGCCCTGTTCTTTCCTATCTAGGCCTGGCACAGTGGGTAACTTTGACAATATATACTTAAAATGAACATAGATTTAGATTTTTCACCCACCAAATGCTGGGTGTTTTTTCAACTTCAAGGGAAAGCCTCAAAGTTGAAGTGATATTTTTTGGAATTAAGGAAAATGTTGTAGTTATTGTCTGGCAGGTTTTCAGATTATGGTTGTTATAAATGACTGCATAAATCCTGTAGGGAAATTTTCAAAGATAGGTAAAGAAATAGATTTTTCACAAAGAAATTATTTGGGGGCGTTACTGCCCTTTTAGAAAATGTTCCCCTTAATTTTCAGCTATGCAACTGAATTTTTGAGAAATGTTGTGTTTAGCTATTACATAGCTTCTGTCTTGGAGGCAGCAATAGGGTTTTTATCTGAACGGTGTCTCACCCAGCTGTGGCTAAGTGCAGTTGTAGTTTGGATATTTCAACAGCTTGATTTTTCTGTACAAAAATAGAAAATGTCAGATAGGGAAATGTTGCTGACAAACACACTCTGATTTATGAGTTTTCTGCACATCTATTTACTCTGCTAAGAAAACATGCCAATTAGCTGTAGTGACACAAAATATTTTAAGCCATAACTAACAAAACAAACCATGCACAGGGGTCTTTTTTTTTTATATATATGTTCTCTAATTTCTAAATAAATAACAAACAAACTTTCTCTGTGCTTAGATAACAGCCAGAGGTCAAATCTGGATTAAGGTTCCACATTTGGCCATTTAAATTACAGTGAGACAGATGAAAATGTTGGAATGGGATCCCAAGTATCAGGGACTGAGAGTCTAGATGGGATTTTGTTTATCTCTCAATATCATCACCTAAATTTCATGTTGAGGTAGTGAGTCTTCCTCCATTTCCTCCTTGAGTTTTATTCTTAGCCCATCCTTTCATATTCAAAGAAAACTGAACTTTTTGCAAAACTGTAATTCTGAACACTCATTCACCACCTTGTACATCACATCATTTGATTCACACAAATGCCATGATCCTCCATAATTCCTGTTGGATTTCTAGTAATGTGAGCACATGAAGGTAACCCAACTTGGAGAAAAGACAGCGTTGTCATCTGTGCTGCATAACATTGCAGCCCAGACACCAAGAGCCTCGTGGTGTCACTGGGCAACTCTCAGGATGAGAACTTGAGGAGGCACTCAGCAGAGATGAAAATATTAGTGGCATGCTTTACCTGAGGCTGGTCAGGGGTCAGTGTGTCTTGGAAGTCCTCTTCAGGTTTTGTCTCATTGCAGTTTCACCTACCAGCTTTTGGAGACGTGGCAGCTGTTAGTCGGTTACCACTGCAGCAGGATCCTTTTGCTCCTGCTGTGCCTTGCTTGCCGTCTGCTCCTACCCTTGCCGGCTGAATACACTAACATTCCACGTGCTTTGTGCTATCAGTGTCATGCAAAACAAATAGATGGCATATAGAAGCTTGCTCTGTCTGTGGTATTAATTATCATTTATTCCAGCTCACTCTCATGGTGTGTATAAAGACATTCTAATAGCATAATGATAGGGAAAACAAAACAGCATAGATTGACTGAAATTAAAGGAGTGATTAATCAGAGTAATAAACCTCCTAAATTCCAAAATAAAGGTCTCATGGTTTAGGGTCAGGGCAGCCCACTAGACCTACAACAGATGCTCTCTGTTAACCCCCTTACCTCCCCAAAGGAAAGCAAAAAGGAATAAGAGAGAGAAACTTATCAGTTAGAAAAGAAACTAGAACAGCTTTAATGGAAATAATAATCATAAAAATGAATATATACAAATATATACAAAACCAGTATTGAACCCAACCCCCCTGATGGTAATTCCATCACCATCACCACTGATGCTGTGGAGCAGGCACTGGGGGAGTCCCAGACTGGGCTCAGCAGCAGATCAGAGCTGTGTTCAGGGGCTGGATTCTGGTACTGAACTCAGGGACACACAGACCGGGATTGAAGGCAGAATGGGCAGAGCCCTCCTCAGATGGCAGCCGTTGAGGAAGTGAGCAAGAAGCTGGAAGAGCCAAGGAAGAGCTTGGCCCTCGTGATCCCTCAGTTTTATATTGAATATGGCATATGTGGGGATAGAATCCCTCGTTGGTCAGTTCAGGGTCCCCTGTCCTGTCTGCTCCTCCCTGCAGGTGCAGCCTTTCGCTTTCTGCACCCCCCAATGTGGTACACAAGATCCAGCAGTGGCCTTGGTCTGCACACCAATCCTTGGTATTAACTCTAAACATGAGGTGTTATCACTGCTAGAAGCAGACACTATCTGTGAGAACAGGCTGCTAACTTCAGAGAGTGCAGTTACTTAGAACTGAGCTGAAAAGTAAAATTACTGGACAGAATTAGTGCTGTTCTCACCCAAACCCGGACAGTATGGGACCCTAGATATTGGACAGATTGGTGTTTGTGGTCAGATTCACTTGACTTTAACATGAAAGACTAGCACTGCTTAATTATTTTTTTTTTAACATGACAGACTTCAGTAGAAATATTAAGGCATATTGCTTCTAAAGAAAACTTGAAATCGGTTAGTTGTTGCTTTCCTCAAAGCCTATAGTAGTACAACATTGTGCAAAACTAAGATATCCCCCCCCTTTCTCCTTCTTTTTAATAGATTTACATCATTCTGGATACAGAATGTCGAAACACCTCCTAGAATAATTCGGCCACAGTTCTTATGCTAATTTCATTTACATATAGCCTGTTTTAAGCTGTGCTTTAAGCTGGTGGCTGTGTGCAGGGTCTCAGAACTAGCACTGCTGTCAATCTTTAATTTCTTGTTCCGGTGAACTTTTAACAAGTTCATTTTTAACACTTACTGTTTCAGTGGTATTTAACATCTACATAGTTAGGCTCACTAATTTTTAATGCTAAGTGGTTTATTCACTCATGGATGAAATGAGAGGAAAAACTTTTTAAGAAATTTTGTCTTTGTAGTATCGCTTTCAAATTCAGCAGAATCACCATGCTATGTTTTGGTGACAAGTTTATGTACAACGTTAAATTCTGTCTGGTTGCTCTGAAATGCCTAAAAGAGACTTCATGCGGAGGAGACTATGGAGGAGTGACCAAAAGAAATGCAAGCTACCTTATGTAGTTGCTAGAGCAAAGGCACATGCCGTAACCAATTTTTATTATTATATCTTGTACAAAAGCTGAACTGGTCAGAGAGCTTATAGTTTTTATCTTTTTTTAAGTTTAGTGATATGACTGGAAAAATAGCCAATACTATAAATAATAGGGGAAAAGAATAAACTTATCTGAAGAAGGGATGAGAGAATCTAGGAAAGAGTAAGATGGTAAAAATCTATTAGATGTTGTAACTGATTAAATGCAGAATTGAACTTAATATCTTAAGAGCTTCTGTGTTTATAATAACACTGTTGCAACAGAACAAAAAACACATCACTGTTTTAAAATTCATCCAATTTTAAGCAATGTGAAAGCTTAAGATGTAATTACATAAATGTAGATGGAAAATACAGCTTTCTTTTTCAGTTACAGATTCTGGAAGTGTTGTGGAGATTTTGTTCAAGCTCTCCGCTTCTCCCTTTTTTGTAATACCTGACATATGAAAAAATTTCCCACAGAGATTTCCTCTACTCAGAACAGCTTGCTAGCATACAGAATGGCAGATACTCAGTCCAACTCTGAGCAGCCCTTCAGAGTCAGGCTTGCCTCACTACAGAGTAAGAGAGAATATTTATGTATTTCTTCAGGCAAAAAATAACAACGTGTGTGTGTAAATAATCCCTATCTGACACTCTGAACAAGCCAGATTTCTTGTTTAGTAGTCATTTGGAATCACAGTGTGGTTTGAGTTGGAAGGGATCTCTAAAGATGGTCTAGCCTAACCCCCATGCAGAAAGCAGGGACATCTTTAAGTAGATCAGGTTGCTCAGAGCCCCATCAAGCCTGACCTTGAATGTTTCTAGGGATGGGGCCTCCACCACCTCCCTGGGAACCTGTTCCAGTGTTCCACCACCCTCACAGTAAAGAACTTCTTGTTTTGGGTGGACCCAGTGAGCTGCTATCAGTAAGACTTTTTCTGTTGGTTTCCAAAGAAATTAATCCATTTCGATTTTGAGCTCTTAGTAGCAAAGTTTATCTTTTTTTTTTCAGAGAAATTGTGGGGTGCCAGCTGTGACTTTTGGATACTGCCAAGCTTTGGTATTCACCTCAAATTTGTGGGGAAAAGTTCAGTTTCAGATTGAGGGCATGTAGAGCATAGTGGATAGCTATTGACCTGTTACAAATTGTTTGCTTTTGTTAATTATATTGAAGTATGGCTTTAATTGTTTATTTTGACAGCCTGTGAGTCTACTGTTTGGACAAAACATGCTGCAAAACCAATTCCTTCAGTGAACCAGTGAGGAAAAAAAAAAATTATAACTAACTCACCAGACCCAGCACAAATCTTTATCGAACATTACCATGGTTCTGAAACTACTCCTTGAATAAGAAATAGGAGTGGATAGATAGTCTTTGAAAATAATGTTGGAAGACTGATTTAAGAACGGAAGTTGAGGGTGAGGCTCTGAAATCAAAAGAGGTACTGATGTGGGGGGAAGGGAGTGATGATTTGCAGTCATATTTCCTACATTGGTTGGAGACGCACAAAGAATGCAAATTGAGCTGCCCCAGTACTCCCATGTGAAGAGGTCCTGTCTGGAAAACAACCCTTTGCCTGTGGTTGTCTTTGTTGAGGATAATGATGTACAACTTCATTTAAGATATTAAGGAGAACATTTTAATGGGGAGGAGTAAAAAATGGAGTCTAGAAAATGAATTAGGACAGAAGGGCCTTATGGTGTTTTGACTTTAACTTCATTGAACAACTACAGGTGATTTCCACAAGGACAGGAGAGGATTTAGTGAATAACTGAAGGGAGGTTACGTAACAGTTTTCCACAAACATAGGGCTGTATTTCTCCACATGAGTTAAGATGCACCAGAATGTTGGTTGTTAGGTGCATAATGGCTTTTTATTATGGAAGTATTGTTGTAAACAGCTAAATGAAAAAATATGAAGAATTAATATTGTCTTATTTAATTAGAGTTAAGATGTTCTGAACCAGTACTAACCCAACTATCTCAGCTTAGTCATGTGAGTTTACTGCGTCTGGATGCAGCATCTTTCCTATGGAGCTGACATTTTGATTGCTTAAAGCCATGAAAGATTTCACTGTGTTTTTGTGAGACTGATGATGATATCAAAGCCAAATATAGGGGAAAAAAAAAAGTATTAAGAAATTTGTTTAGTCTGAAGTCTGTAGTCTCATTTAGTTTCTAATTGTACTTCACTCTCTAAGTATTTGTTTTTCTGGCGCTGCTGTACTGCCAAATGCAGCTTTTTAATTTTTTTTCTGCAGAAGTTGATTGGATTTTCCTTTGTTATGAGGTAGTTTATTCTTGCGTATTATGTGCATCATGAAGCTCTCTAAATCCTTGCCATTCATGTGCTTTTATGAGAGAGTGTCTGCCAGATTGTCCTCATGTGGGTAGTGCATGAAGTATAGGTGTTGCCCTCTGAGAAGAGGTGTTATGGCAGAGCACCTGTAAGGGGGCATCCTGCTCACACCAGCGTATATGGAACAAGATGCAGAAATAAACAATTTGTCTGTGACAAAATTAGCTTCAAAAGCAGTATACCTGTATCAATGTGAGGCTGTTCTGGAGCCAAGAGGCCTCAGTTTTGGGCCCTCATGTAGTGCTATGCCATGCTGCTAGTGTCCTGCATAGCTGTACCAGCCTACTCCAAATGGGTGAGGGATCTCTGCACCGCAGTTCTTTGGATCTTGTCAATGTACCCCAAAATCCCCTCCTTGCCTTACAGTATTGATAAAAGGAATTACTGACCCAAACTGACTAATTATATTTAGTGGAATACAGCACTTCTAGTTAGTGTAGCTATGCTGCACAACTGAAAAGTGTCTTTGCTTGCATACACAACTTACAACTTGAATGTTGTAGTAACAAAACTCATTTTATTTAAGCATGTAAACACGAGCTCTTAGCTTTACTGGGTATCTTAAAGAATCTGTTTTCTGAGACAAAAATCACTTTTCTACAAAGAAGTACTGTTGCACTGAAATGTTCTGCAGGCAAAGGAATAATTTCATCAAATGTACAGCTAAGGCTTCTGTTTCTCAAAACCCCCAAACAACGTGTCGTTGAGGAGCTAATTGTGTTTGCATTCTACAAACAGAACGGAGTTGTAAGAAATAACTATTAAAAAGCTTAGAGGTAAGTGGGTAAATTTTTGTTTCATGCCACTGGAGGAGTATCCTATAAACTTAAAGGAATTTCATCTATTCATGGCAAGTATGACTTTAACCCATGTGTTTTAATACTCTTTTCAGTAACACTTGGAAGACATCTTGTATGATTGGACTCTTGCATTTGCACGCCCTGTGGTGGTATGCATAATTGACTAATGATGTCTGTAATTTGCCTGTGTGATTAATTCATTTGAAGCTATAAATATTCTATATTAAATTATGCAGAAAGTCAGCAAGCTTTTAACCGATTTATTGAAATAAAAAATAATTTCTCTTTCTCTTTTTCATTCAAGCAAACCAAGAACTAAAATAAATAAAATGGTATTCTAATGGGGGAAAAAAAGCGCATGATTTTAAATACTATAGGTACACAGTTTTCCTGTAATATGCATGGAAGGAGGAAGGCTTTTTTTCTGGTTTTTAAAAACTTACCCTGTTAATATTTTTACAAAATATCCCTTTTGTTTATGTTGAAGTCTGTTGTGAACCTAATAGAGAACAATAATCTTGTGGATTTTGTTTGGTGTGTTTTCATGAGTTTTGTATGAAACAAGCAAGATATACTATTGTTTACATGAAGTTACTCTTACATGTAATTAAATATTTTCTCTCTTTCTCATATGAAAAAAATCTGAAAAATATCAATTAAATTCTCAGACATTATTTTATGAAGCAATTTTTTTCATTATTTATTTAGTGGACTGACAGGCTGGTTTGTATTGGGACCAGTGCAGTTTAATATCTTCAATAATAGAGACAGTGAGATTGAGGGCACTCTCAGCAAGTCTGCAGATGACAGCAAGCTGAGTGGTGCATTTGACATGCCATAGGGACAGGATGTCATCCAGGGCAACCTGTACAAGCTAGAGAAGTGAACCCAGGTGAACCTCATGAGGTGCACCAGGAACCAAGTACAGGTTCCTGCACCTTAGTCAGGACAACTCATTATCAATACAGACCGGGGGATGAGGTGATAGAAAGCAGCCCTGTGGAAAAGGGGTTCTGTTGGATGAAAAGCTGGATGTGAGCCAAGAGTGCACACTTACAGCCCAAAAGGCCAATTGCATCCTGGGCTGCATCAAGAGAAGTGTGGCCAGCACATTGAGAGAGGTGATTCTAGCACTCTACTCTGATGAGATCTCATCTGGAGTACTGTGTCCAGCTCTGGAACCCTCAACACAATAAGGACATACACCTGACGGATTGGGTCCAGGGGAGGGCCGCAAAAATGATCAGAGGGTTGGAGCACCTCTCCTATGAGGACAGGCTGAGGGAGTTGGGGTTCAGCCTGGAGAAGAGAAAGGCCCCAGGGAGACCTTATAATGACCTTCCAATACCTGAACGAGGCCTACAAGAAAGCTGGGGAGGTGCTGTTTACAAAGGTATATAGTGATAGGATGAGGGACATTGGTTTTAAACTAGAGAAGGATAGATTTAGGCTGGACATTAGGAAGAAGCTTTTTACTGTGAGGATGGTGGAACACTGGAACAAATTGCCCAGGGAGGTGGTGGAGGCCCCATCCCTGGAGACATTCAAGGTCATGCCTAATGGAGCTCTGAGCAACCTGATCTAGTTGAAGGTGTCCCTGCTTTTACTGCAGGGGGTTGGACTAGATGACCTTTGAAGGTCCCCTCCAACCTAAGCCATTCTGATTTTATTTTTGTCTGGTTTGTCTTGAGCTTACCAAAGCACCTTTCTACCATGTAGAGGCTAAAGTTTAGTTGGATTAGTTTATTTTATGTGTCTTCAGTGATTATCAGACACCTTGATGCCTGATCTAGCAACTGATGAATATTCCAGACAAACTCAGGAAAGGGAAAAAGAAAATCATGGTTTATACATTTGTATTTTGTTCTTTAAACAAAGAGTTGAGAAGGCAAATCCTGTTGTGACAG
The DNA here is from genome assembly GCA_024336885.1 of Actenoides hombroni. Lineage (NCBI taxonomy): Eukaryota > Metazoa > Chordata > Aves > Coraciiformes > Alcedinidae > Actenoides > Actenoides hombroni. The sequence goes on from WUAM01000317.1 coordinate 951,629, forward strand.
CTTTGAGGAGATGCAGAGATTAATTAACATCAGGAAGAGAAAGGTGCCCTGATTAAAACCTCAGAAATATTTTCCTGTCCTTCCTCACTGTGTGCTCAATCACACAGTGTATCATCCTTGAAGTGCTTTAAGACAGGGCCATTGATACTTGTTCTGACTTTCCTCTGGGAAATTTGAGGCTGTCTTGCTATTACAGCCCAAAGTGAGCAACTCCTTAGTAATTTGTATCGTAAGCATCATTTCCATGCACAGGTATATGCAGACCATGCTCAGGACTCCAGACCGTGCTCTCATGTGTTTCAGTCCATCTCAAATAACTTTCTGAAGATCTCCATGTTGTCGTAAGAGTGGCTTTTCAATGGGAATGAGATTTTACATTCAGTAATATAATCTTAACTTTTGTGATCTGGAAGCATATTTTTATATTTGGTATTTGTTGGTCTGAATCACTTAAGGACAAAAATTTGTGAAAGCAGGACTAAAGTTGAGAATACAGATGTTTAGAAGAGCAATTCCCAGATTGCTTAAGTCTGTGTGATGAGAAAATGTCACCTTGCCTATGGCCTTGGAAACATTGCAGTGACCAAATAGTAAAGTACTGGTGCTAACTACCAAGAGGCTGTACAGCTGGAGGACTGAGGAAGTGTCTTTGAATGAGGCTGGCCCCAAAATCAGGAATAAGCAGATCAGGATCTTATTTTTTTCATATTTGAAATGCAAAGGAGTCAAGAGTATCAATATAGGTGTAAGTTCTCTCTACTGTCTGCTTGTAGCTTCCAGGTTTCAAACAAGCCAAAAAGTGGTGTTGAAGACACCTTTGCAGTAACTGACACTGTTCTGGGTGGAGGCAGATGGGAGAAGAAGAAATGAGTGTTGCTAGAACTGCTACAGAGCTGTGTGGGAATTTCCTGTGTTATAGCTGGATATTGATGGATAATTCAGCTATGAGGTATTTGTCTGTATACTTAAGTAAGATGCTTTATTTGAATGTGCAATTTATAGAAGGATTAGCTAATTTTCAAAAACACAAACTAGAAAAATTATACTCTGAACTATTTTGAAGCTCATGGTATTTGCTATAAAGCTTTCACGTTAAGCCCATGTCCTACCTAACATATTAAATGGATGGCACTATTAGGAGCTGCAACAGTATGACATTAGAAAAATTACAGCACTAATTGGCACTTCTTTTACAGACCTTAATATTGCTACTTTAAGTTCTCATTGTTCACTTAACAGTTACATTACAAATCTCCTGATGAATAGGTTTTTGTACAGAATTGTCAGATTCAGCTTTGACAATTCATTTAATTTAATGCGTGTGTAATTCAGATAGGTTAACTCTAGAATGAAGGGGTCATCCCGAAAGTGTCTGCAACAGAAAACAAAGTAATTCCTCGCATCTTTGACAAAATGAGTCAGAATATTGTTCGCATCAATGGATGCTTAATCAGGAAAAACTGTAGGATCCAGATTATATGTATTGTTGATGAAATATAGGAATAACTTTTTTTGAGGTAGAAGTAGCCATAGTGACACAGTAAATTAAAAAGCAAATTGAAAGTAAATTAAAGTATGTAGTTTTAAAGAGTACATTTCCAAAAAATTGAAATCCTCATTTAAATCTTGGTTTAATAGAGCAAATATTTAACTATCATATAAATCATGTTGTATTCCTAGTATTGCATAACCTGATAAATGATCATGAAACTGAATCAGTAAGTTATTCTCTTGTGCATTGAATGACAATAATATAGAGTGTGATCCCATCATAAACTAGAGCAAAAAATTATTCTTTGAATGTCAAATCAACCTACTATGGAAAAATCTAATGATTTTGTTTTAATGACAGAGTAGCAATTTGTAAACTAACTACAGTAACCTCACTCTCCTTCCTAAATTGTAGCTTTTAACAGATGTTTAACATACACTGCTGTATCCTACCCAGATTTTACGGGGAAATGACTGGGCAGATGCTGTGAGGACTGTACCTGTCATTGAAAAAGGTAACAACGGGATGCTGGATCAGCCCCTGTAGGGTGCTCCCATGTGCTTGCAGATGAAAACAGTCTCTCTTGCCATGCTCGTAGTCCTTCTGACTGCAGAAATGGGTTCAGCTTCTGTGATACTGTCAGAACAACAGGTTTGGTTTATTGTCCTCGTTTATTTTGCAGTGATAGAGCACAGAGCTGACACACATATCTCCAGACACCTTTTATTATGGGGACATTTACACAACTTATTATGTTTCTTCCTATTTCTTTACTCTCTTATTTATCACTTTTGTATTTCCCTGTTTTTGCCCCAGTCTTCTGCTGGATAATCTATCCATAATTATTTTTCCTCCATTGATGCCAGTTGTACTGAGCTGTGAATTTTCTTATACTGTGTCCAGCAATTTCTCACTCCCTGTCTGTTAGGCAGGGTGTCATCAACAGCCCAATCATCTGCATGTAGACCTAATGTGATGTCTTGACCAGTGTGATAATACCTACTGTGTAATGTATTTGCTCTGATAGCATCATGGAGGATCAGCTTAGGGGTTTTATTTTACTTCTAAGTTCACTTTCATTTTGAGAATACCTAGTAGATGGGGGCATGATTGGTTATTATATGTAAAATTTATACGTATGTACTAGAATATGCTAGAAAGAGTTTAAAAGAAGTCATAGCATGTAGTTGGCATGTTCAAAGCCCTGTGTGTGCAACAGAACCAAATCCTGCAGATGAAGCCAGTGTACTCTGTGGCAGTGATGCCTGCATTTTGCAGCTGTTTTTTATGCCTTCATCTCCACTCCTAGCTTGTTGGGTGCAATTCAGACTTGAGCTTTGTCTCCCTCCCAGCATGGTTCAATGCAGTACAAATGTTCACTGAAGTGTAAGTGGGGGGAGAAGACCAAGCATCCAAAGAGTCAATTCTACTTAAGCAAGAAGACAGAAAAGGCCAAAATGTCAGTAGTCCATCTCACAGATTTTACTCTTGAAAAATGACAAGCTCCACAGCAGTGGAAACTGACTGGAGTTTTAGGCAGCTCACTGTATTTCATCTCCAGTGCTAGGTTTATGCTAGGTTTGAATCTTCTGAGATGTCTTTGACTTTGGAAACTAGATATCTGTTGAAACTTAGAAGCTGAAATTCTTGAGCAATTCTCTGTGGGAAATGAATGCCACAGTTTCAGTGCAAGAGCTGCAGTGGACCTGATCCTACTGACATGGTCACCTCAGAGAAAAAATGTATAGTGATGCTGTGCCTTTCCTTAATATATCCCTACCACTGTTGTCTGCCTGACTGGAATGTTGTTCTTATTTGCTATTTATTTTAGTATTGTAGGTTGCCTTATTTAGTGGGTCTTGAGTCCCGTTTTGGGGCACTGAACACTCTTATTGGCTTCTCAAGTTTACTCCAAAGAAAAGATAAATTATGGCTAATAAACATCTAAAATATAAAATCCCATGCATGTGTTGATTTTGAACTGAAATGTATGGAGTACTGAGTGACTATTATTAATTTCTTAATAGGACTGGAGGAGTTAATTATAAGGTAACCATAAGACCAGATTCATGTGTTCTCCATCTCAGAAGCAATGAACTGACTCTTTCAGTGTCCAACTGTGTGCATGCATTAGAATAGATAATAGATTTTTAGGTTACGGGAGGTTTTGGGAACATTTGAGTTGCATGGAATTTAAATTTTGGTTGATGATCTGCAATTTCTGCACTGTCTTTAAGAGATCTCTTATGAAGCCTGAAAATGAATATTCTTTCTGAGAAGTGCTGTCAGTACAGAGCTCAGCAGGACTACAGAATCAGGTCATCACTAAAACTCATCATATGCCACTAAGAACCGTTTTTGGTAATTATGTGTCTTCAGAGGTAACGAAGCTCAGTGAATTTATCTTGCTTTTGCTAACATTTTCATTTCAGAAGGGAAAATTTTAAAGAGGTATTTTTTATGTGATGGTCCTTTCTGTCATGATTGAACTTTAGATATATATATAAACTCACATATTTATGTATATTCATATATGTATATATATATAAATGCAACTTTAAAAGTATGTCTGCTAGAAATATTAATGGTGTAAATTAACAGGACAATGTGCAAGGATGTGTTAACGTGTGGAAGCATTTTTCAAAGACTAAGCATATTAGAAAATGCTACTTCATTTTTTAAAGTGTAGATAAGTTTTCTCAAGCTCATGCAGAGAGGTTATGGTACTGTAATTTTTGCTGTTACATTCTTATGCATTTATGTTAAGATAATTTTGCAAAATAGTTCCCCAAAACAGTTGGTATATCAGCAGGATTTTTAAAGAACATTTTCCTGGTCATTTGTAATTAAAAAACCAAACCAAAACACTACTGCCCCCCACCCCCAAAAACCAAATCTACAAAAACCCACTTATAGGAGAAGAAAATATGCAGATACTCTAAATAAATATTAGATGTTGGAATTACTGTCAATAAAGATAATAGAATTCTCCAGAGCAATTTCTGTTTATGCTAAAAACTAGAAATTCTGAGGGATGTAATTTTATAAGGATGCTGGTTTTGTTGCTGTTAAAAGCATGTCATCCATGATGACAGTTTACCAGTTAAAGCATTTATATGAAACAAAGATACTGAAACCTAAATCTAAATGTTGTAAGGATTTCTCTGCATAACGTGTTCAAATAGAAACAAACACCTACTTCATGGTGATTGCTTATGCCTTGTCTTTGTTAAAGCTTTTGTAAAAAAACTCCAAACCAACAAACAAATAAAGCCAACCAAACCCAAAAACCCTATGTAATTTCAGTACAAAAAGATGAGTGAATTCTTGATTCTCCTATGGAATCCATGAAGGCTAATTCAATTTATTTATGGAAAACTTAAAACATCAGACATATTTTAGAACTTTATTGTCAATATTTTGTCAATACAGGACAGTGCAGTACTACATATACATGAATATTCTTAGTTTCTTCAGAATCTAATTCTGATTTTAAGTGGTCCATGTTGAGACAATTTTTTTTTTTTATGATTATATCTCTTGGAAAAAACAAATATGGATTTAAGGAAGCAAAATAGAAAAATACAAGGAAATACATGCAGGAGAGGACCATCTTTATTTAATCTGAGAAAAATGTGTTGACAGAGTTAAGGACAAGAAAGAAAGATAGCAGTTTAAGAAAGTAACCTTAATGGTCTAAGTCCTTCTAATGTCTCATATGTTAAAGTCAGAGAATTGAGAAGTAATCCAAACTAAATGTGGCAAAATATGGAAATACAAGAATTTAACTTCATCCTTTACCAATGGCTGTATGGTAATTGTACAGCTTCGTGTCTCTGATCTTGAATTAGACTGATTTAAGAAAAATTCAACCTACTTTTAAAAAGATATTCTACATTATCTGTCTTTGTACTACATGTGTTTTCCTACTGGAGTGGCCTTTAGGCGTTGCAGAAATGCAAATAATTAATAACTAGCATTACTAAAATATGAGGCATAGACAAGACTGTCATACAGTTAATTTTGTGCAAACTATAATTACAAGATTTTAACACTGATTCTAATTGCTTGAACATATGGTAAGAAATAGGTAATAAAACTGTTTTTTAATTGTAGTATAATTGGGTTCTATACTATTTCCACTGGGATACCAATAATGTAGAAAAGTGAGAATGAGAGAAAGGGGATACAAAACATTTCTACCTTGGATAAAGTTGTACCAGTGAAATGAAAGAAAAAAGAATTTGAGAATACTTTGTAATTTTGTTAAAAAAAAAAAAAAAAAAGAAGAAAAAAATTCAGGTCATCTTTAGGGTAGTTCTTGTTGTATAGCATGGTTTTGTTTACCTATTTGTTTTTTCTTAATATTTTGCAAGAAAATTTATGTAAGATAGCATATTTCCTTCTTTTTTGAATATATGTAAATACAGAGAGACTTTCTTCTCTTGTCTATATAGCACTAATTGTGCTATAGTTAAACCTCAGATGGACCCTTCATATAGGACTCTTGCTCCAGCTTTTATGCAGTTTGTGTGCTGTCTAAACCAAGAACTATCCCAGTGATTAGTCTCCAAAACCTTGTTGAGTTCTGTGCTCTACAAAGACCTGTCTACTGCTCTAAGCCAGTAATAAAGTAATAATTACTCAGCACTGTTACTGAAGGGCTGTGTTCGTGTGGGCTCATGGTTGGTTGTTCTTTACAAAAGTTCAATATATAGGACAGAAATAGATCTTAGGCTTCAGCATAGCTTTTACATTTTAGGATAGAAATGATCTTTATTTTGCGTCTTCTGTATGAAATATGCAAGGAATGCAGTGACTCTTATAGCCTATGATGCGCTTCTGTTCCTTGCTTCAAACCTATATTGGCTCCTGTATCCAGCCAGTGCCTGGACCTTGAAGTGTGGTACCTGAAATTCTGGTTGAGGGAATGTGTTTTATTGTAGAGTTAGGAAACCATCCCCTACCCAACACAACCCGTAGTGCTCAAACAAATAGTTTTTCTTTAAAATGAGATTTTGCAATTCCCTCCCCACCACACAATCATTATTACTCAACAAGAAAAGCCATTTAGTTCTAGACACATTTTTCTAAAAGACTTTACAAACCTATTCCATCATTTTGTTTATCGTCTTTCCTAAATATGGAGACTGTTTTTCACCAACTTAACTAGGAATAATATATCTCTAAAAATACATATGAATTTTTAATAGAAAAGTAAATGGCTTTTTTCTTTTAGTGTATGTCCATAACCAGCTCTTTACATTTCAAAATAGTTTGTCAACATTATCACTGCCATGGTCGTCACAGCCTCTCTAAAGCTGTTATAGTGAGTCAGAGAGTAATTTTTCTGCCAGAGGAGCCTGGCAGTGATTACAAGCCTAGTGCTACTTCTGCTGTGCAGAAAATTATTATTGATGGTGGTAAGGATAAGCCTGATGAGGGAAAAGATGTTGGACTGAGCAATGATAGGAGGAGGTGGGGGTGGGAGGTTGAGTTTTTGTTGTCACTGAGCTGACCCTGGTCATGTCCAGTTAAAAATAATTCCTTTTTATAGGACACCTGGTACTGGAATCTGACAGTCTTAATCCTATCCTAGTTTTTCCCCTACCATTTTCAATTATTTTTCTGAACAGCCTATTAATTCTATTAGAGTCTGTTGATAAGAGGGTATCAAAAGAGAAATGTCCAACTCATTGTGTAGTGACAGGGTGTTAGTTTCCCAAAGACTTTGAATTGCCTGGATATGTTCCAATGGTGGATTGCCCTGTGTGATCCTGCTTTGGCAGGGAGGTGGACTTGATGTCCAGAGGGTCCCTTCCAATCTCTACCATTCTATGAACAGGGGTCTTAATATAATGGGACAGTAAATACTTAAGATTAAAAATTCCTAATATTTTTCCACATGCATGTAGTCTCCTGATGGTTTTCTTTTGTACTGAATGTTGTATAATAGTAATTTTTAATTCCCTTTCAATTACACAGAACTCTTGGTTTCTCCTGTACGCTTATCTGCAGTGCAACCAACTTCTTAAGTGCTGGATTCATATTGATCTCTGTTTTCAGCAAAGTAGGCTCCAAAATTTCTGTAGATCGGATCTGTTACACACATTGGAAGTATTTTATGTCTAGTAGGAAATCAAAGTCAACAATTATTGTGAGGCTCATGTGATGCTTTGAAGTATGTACTTCAAGGTAGCCATTGGTATGCTCTTAAATGTTGGTAATAACATTCACTCGGTGGATCTTGGTTCCTGAAATTATCACTGAGTGCTGTAGGAACTTTCAGTGTTTTGGTGAGATGTGTTTTTCACTCCTGTGTAATACGCAGCATGATCAAGGTTTTCCTATGAAAGCACCAGATTCAGTTCCATTGTTTTCCCTTGATTTTTGTGCCAGCCCCCCCGTACAATTAGGAATTAAGTATAATATGGACTGAGCACTATTTAATTGCCTTTAGCTGGGATATCTGTAGCTTTTAGTGTCAGGTCTTCAAGACCACTAGAATGTGTAAAAAAATTATTTGATTTATTTTTTAAAAACAGGAAGAACAGGAAGGAAAGATAAGAGTGTTGGGTTTTTTTTTAAGTTTGCCAAAGTAGAGCTTGCTGCTAGCATACAGGCACCAAAGCTATGTCTTTGTTAGTACATGAAACAGGGTTGAAGTGTACTCTGAGCACTAACATCTGGTTTGCTCATTTTGTTAAATTGTTAGGGTGATCCATGGCATGATTTTGGTTCAGGCCTAGTTACGCTTTTCCAGAGACCACCTGAGCATGTACCGGAGGAGCTGGACAGTTTTTGGCTGTCCCAGGGGCAGTGTGGCTGATGGCCTTGTGCCTAGGGTTCAGGAGGGCAGTCAGAAAGATTGGGATAGGAGGGAGTCAGAGCCCTTAGTGCAGTGGACATGGAAGGTGTTGCATGGGGCTGGTTGACCTCAGGGCTGAAGAGCATGGGTGTATATATTAGCATGGGTATAACCCAAATACATTTAGTTTTTATCCTTTAGTGAAGTATTGACCTTTGGGATGCTGTGCCATAACCCTGAGTGTCTGTAGACCTTCAGCTGAAGTCATGGTAGAAGTCATAAGCAGCTTACTTTTTTAGGTTTTCAAAATATTTTTTCATGCAGAGTAGTAATCCTTTTAGTACTGACAGTAGAAGAGGCTTGCTGTCTTTGACACAATAAATGTGACATGAATTCATTTGTAATCTCTCTGTAGGGAGATTTTTGTGTTGAGGGCAATGTCCCTAAAGTCCAAGACATTAGCTCTATGCTTTTTAATGTTTTTGTAGGTGTTTGTTCTTCCATGCCTACTAAAATTTCAACCAATATTGGAAACAAAGGGTATTTACAGTGAGAGGAATTGGGGGGGGAAAAAGATACACTAGTAGTAATCCCTTTGACCATCTACTTAACACTTACCCACACACTATCTGAATATCTATTGAGCTGTGTCACTAGCATTAGATTAGGGAGTCATACCCTGAGGTAAGGTCAGCTGCTCTGGTACAGCATTGCACAAGAGGTTTTTGTGAGTCTCTGGTTCCAACAGGTTATTAATCTCCAATTCCATTAATCCTAAAGGTGCTTCTTAAAGCTTGTCAGGCTAAATTTGATACACCTAGTGTTGACAAAGCAGCTGAAGATTTTGCACCTGAAAATTCCCCCCCCCCACTTTTTTTTTCTTTTCTTCTTTTTTTTTTTTTCTTGGTTCAAGAGGAAACAAAACAATGTAACAACAAGAAGAAACCTCAAGCAAAAGCATGTCTGAGGAGCAGCAATGTTGAGGTGCATTATGTCACATTAGTTCTATGAAGGGCTCCTCCTATCCCACTTCACCTGCAGCTGTCTGTGCTAGCTCATGTTGTGACCCATCACCCCACAAATGGCAGAAGCAAGAATAAATGCTGACCTTTAATGCAACCTCTGCTTCTTTCACTCTGTCCTGTGTTTTGTCCTAGAATAAACCATTTCAGTTCACCAAACAGATAGAAAGCATACCTGAACTAATGTTTTTGTGATAACTGTTTGACTTAGTAAATTGAAAGAGCTCATCACAGAAGGTGACAAGTGCCAGGAAGGGGCAGAAAGGCAGGACTGCAGCAGCAGCCATGAGACTGCCTGTGGCTGCCAAGGAGTCACAGCCTGGAAAAAGGCAGTAATGCTTTCCTTTCCCTATCTGTTAGCCAATCTAGGTCTTCACATTGTGAGTTAGAATTTTATTTTTTTTTAGTTATTTGTGGTATGTTTCTCAATCCTGTCTCAGTTGTATGTACACTGAAAAAATGATCTCCTCAACCCCCTGCATAAAAATGATAATTTCAGTGATCCGGTTTCTCATCTTGAGGAGCATTTGTTGGTCGGTGTCAAACTTGCTAAGCAAGAATGATACATATTTAATTAATATATAGGTATATATGTACTTACTAGACTGTGCTTTCTTGAAAGCACCATCTGTGGAGGAGAGACTCAGATATTTTTAAATAAGGTTCTTCTGCATCTCTCTCAGACAGCTAAGTGATATAAACAATGTGAATGATGAGAAGCAAATAAAGTGCTAGTTAGGATTGCATCCATCGGATATAATAGATAAAACTCTTGTCTAAGCCCTATGACATGATTTCAATTCTATAGTAAACATTTTCAATTTCAAAAAGAACTTTAGGGGAATTTCTAGCAGATACTCTCTTAGCTGCTTAAAGAATCTAATCAACTAGATACAAAGGCTTCTGAAAATCTGATATGCAAACTTGCTCTTCCATGAAGAGAGGGAGAACATTTTTAAAGATATGAAAAACAAGTGTTTATGAAAAGTCTATTTTATTCACTTTTAATGTCTATGCCATCATTACATTTGTGTACAGTGAAACACTACAAATATGCAGCCATATAGCTGTTGGTCTTCTTTTGATACCATTTGTGTATGTGTGTAGAGGAGGGGGGAGGGTACCAGAGGTTCTCTAGGACAAAAGTTATTAAAAAATCCCTTGTGAAGTTTGTTGAGTGACTTAATCCATTTATTGATTAACAGTCACTAACCAAGTATATACTCGAGTGTTTCTTTAATAGGTGTTAAGAGTGTCACATATCTGACAAGAAGCAAGTTTTCATGGAAGTTTATTTTTTTGTGATAAATATGATCTTAGAAGAAGTTCAACTGTATATTTTATGCAGCAGTTGAACTTGCTCCAGTTTTAGCAAAATCTATTTGTGTAGGAAAAGTGACAGAGCTCTTCGGGAAGCTCTCACTTTTCACCATTAGTACTAATAGTACTTTGCATTAGAAACTCATGAAGAAAGTTAAAATATATTTACAGATGATTCTTTTTATCAAGTACAGAATGTCATAGTAGAGTATACTATGACATTGTTATACTACAACACAGTATAATATAACAGAGGAAGAATACTGGATTTTTGAGACTAACGGAAATGAAACTCACACCTGATTAGCTTTGATTTCATTAGGCTTAATCTGATACAAAGGAAATACTCATATATATGCTAATGTATATTAAAAAGTAATTAGCTTTAAAATTTCTCTGTCTTGCCTTTTTGTCAGTATAACCTGTTAAAAAAAATAAACGTTTAGCTGAGGAATGTTCACAGGAAAAGAAAATTCTTAACAACTGTTTCATGGAGAAGGTTTGCATGTGGAAGATATCTTAAACCCTGTCTTTCTTTGTCCTTGCAATTTTTCAGCAGAAAGCTCATATGTAGGATGGAGAGACATATACCAGCCTCACTGGCAGGTACAGCTCAGTTATACCTGCCCAACCTGTTAGTGGAGCTGGCTGTGCACCTGCACTTCTCTTGCTGCAGTGTCTATTTCTAAGTTTCTCATGAAAGGGAGTTTGAGCTAACTTCAGGTTATGCACTGATGTAGGCAAGGCATGCAATGTGCTTTTTTTCTGCCTGCTTATGCTGAGGGGCAGCAGCCTCTTGCAAAAGAGTGGGGGGAAAAAAAGGAGAGAAAAAAAAAAAGACAGCTGATAACATCTTTCACTAGCACAGCTAAATTTGCAAGGTGTCATTGTTCAGCACCCTCATTGCCAAAGTACACCATGCATTTCATCACTCTGCTGTGAAATAGCAGATCCCTTTTTTGTACAAAAGACAGGCTCCACAGATGCAGTCAAACAGCAAATATGGGCCTGGGGGACATTTATGATCATAATTTCATACTTCTAATAGGAAGGAATAGCCTTGTTTCTTCTCTGTGAAATATTATCTACAGTCTATTTCTCAGTCATAGGAAATCAATTCTAACTTGAGTTTGAAGAATATTTTGCTTATTTTTGCTGTAGTTTTCACATTACAAGAGGGAAAAAATGTGCAGAACATGAAATGTGAATTTGATGGCCTTTAGGTTTCCTTGTTTCAGGAAGAACAGTGGCTTCTTTGTATTTAAGTGCTTTGCAGCTGAGGGTGCTGAGAGACACACACATCAAAAAAAGGTGATATTATAGGGAAACTTTAGGAGTAATTTTTAAATTGGAACATCAATAATGTTTATCAGGTCCTTACGAAAAAAAAACAAACAACTGATGTATTCTGAAATTATATTATGGGCCTTACTCAAATCTAAGTTGAAATTAACTAAATTGAATTCTTTTCATAGGCCCAAAGGATCTACATATTTCATACTTTCTAAATACAACAATATGTTTGAATGTAATCCTTTCGAACTTGATAGATTGAGGCAGAGTGGTGCATTCTGATCCACCAGATCGTGTTGTTTCAGCCTCAATGAAGGAAAAATTGGTTGTGGTTTGAAGTATAGGGTGATTGCCTCCTGACTCAGCCCTAAGTGAGTCTGGTACAAGATTCCTTCCTGTTGAAAAGCTGGTCATGAAAGATAGAATTTTACTTTTTCTTTAATTTAGTTTTTTATTTTCAACTTTAAGTAATTTGGGGGATTTCACTAGGGCAAATTGAATTTTAAACTTGTGGAATTTAAATTTTTATTTGCTACCTATTTGGTCTTTCAGAGTAGTCCGAGTAAATAAAAAGATTATTCATGATGTTTCTAAATGTTTTAGCTTGATTTTGATCTGTTCTGTTTAACGCTTTCTCTACATCTTAAATTGTACTTCTGAATATAGTCTTATAAAATGAATAACCCTTTTAAATAACATCTAAACAGTAGCTGTTTTGTCTTCACGAATTCATAAGCACTTTTGTTTTCTAGGATAAATATTTCCATTTCTAAATTTTATTCTTAAACCTGTGTAGACTCAAAATTTAAAATGTAGCCAGGTGAAAATACCATACTGTCATGTGTTGGCTGGTACTTAACATAGGTTTTATTTGAAAATCAAATGGGAAATAACTCTGCAGTCAACTGTGCCACAGAAAAGCTTCTTAAGTTGTTATGGTTCCAAAAGCTATGCACTAGGAAACAATAGAAACACCACTCTTTTTTTTGTATGGCTGTTTAGACAGGTGGATAGTATGTATGGCAGGCAACTGTTGTGTTCTTCTGGATTTGGTGAAGCCTCAGGTGAAATATGATATTCTGTTTTGTAACATGGCCTGGAAAAAAAACCCCCAAACCCACTAACCCCAGCAAAAAACCCCAACCTAAAAAAAACAACAAAAAAAATCCCCAACCCTTAATACTGCTGTTTTCCATATCAAATGTATATGGAAGTGCCTTAAAAAATTATCTAAGTGACTGCCTCAGTCTTAAAATGAAAAAAAACCAAACAACAAAACCAAACAACAAGATGCAGGTGCAAGCAAAAAGAACAAAAATAAGGCTATTGAGATCCCAGTGGAGTATTGTCAGAGGGAAAGTGCGTGCATAGGGCAGAAATGCAGTAGGGTGGTGACAGGGGCTGAAGAGTAGAAGACTGGTGTGGTGAGGTGATATGGAGGAGAGAAAGCAGCAGCAGGTAGTAAAGATGGGTATGTTAATATGCAGCTTGACGTCTGCTCAAGGTGACTTTTAGGGACACGGAGAACAGTTTTGATTTACATCCTGAAACAGACCCCAGGGAAATAGTCTGTTGGAAAGTGTTCAGAGGAATTGCTTCTTGTACAAGAAGGGAGATTTGCATCATGTACTTCTGCAGACTATGGATTGGGGTTATGAATGGTTTGATGCAGGGAAGGTCACATGTTTAACCCTGAGCACTTCTCCATCCTAGGTCCTTAAACTAAAAAGGGAAAAAGCTTTTCTAGAAAAATGTAGCACAATGGATTCAACCTAGACACTGGTTGAGAGAAATTTTGGGGACATAGGTTGAAAATGTTGTTTAACAAACACTTTAACAGTAAGAAGAATATAAAAATGTAAGACTATGGGGAGAAACCTTGCTGTTAAATGAAGAACATAATTTGATGATTGAAGAGGTCATAAAACTCCTCAAAGAACACTTTATAGCTCTGATTAATATAATTCATTTAATTAAAAAATGTAATAGTAAAGGCTGTGCAAAAAAACCTGACAAAATAAGCTGTCTTTGAAGAGTTCTCCAAAATGTTAGCAGGAAACATGTTAAAGAACCCAGAGGTTTATAGCCTAGCAAATGACTGTTACCAGGAGGTTTCTTCAGACTGCAGAAAAAGATGAAAATAACAGGATCTATCCTAGTGCTGTGCTTGCTTTTCAGAAAAAGAGAAAAACTCATCCAAAGTGAGGTCAGAATACCGTCCACAGATATTTCCGAGATACCTGCTTCTAAAGGTTTCCTTCATCGCTGACAAAGCTTTGTTTTGTTCTGATTGGTGTGTGAGGATTGATTCAGAGATCCAGCATTCAATTCATATTGGGAGGAAAACAAGACCCTAAAGCCAAAAAGCCCAAACACAAAATTGAATCACCACCAAAAAACCCACAGCACACCTCTGTCTTGGTTTTGGGGGTTTTTCTTATGGGTTGGTGTTTTTTTGTTTCTGTGTTTTGGGTTGGTTTTTTTTTTTTTTTTTTGGTTGTTGCTTGTATTTTTAGTTAAGCAAGAATAGGAAAAAATGTGGTTTGAACTGGAGTAAATATAAAATGTTTAGAGTTTTATTTAAATCAATTCTTCTTGGCACAGTAGCAGTTCTAGCCTGGTACACAAGAAGAAGAGCAGGCTAACTTCTCAAGCCTGCTGTGTTATTGCCCTTTTATGCAATAATCTGGAGATGAGCATGCTCACCAAGAACGGGAAAAAACAAATTCCATCATCTTCACTGCTGCTGGGATCTTGCATCTTTCTCTCTCCTAAAGAGGATACTAAAATCATTAGACTATTTGTTATTCTGAATGCTTGTAGTATCCCTTCACATAGTAAGTGAATATTTCAGCAGTGGCTGGAATCCATTTTTCAGGTGACTATCCTGCAAAAGCACTCTGCATAAAGGAAATAGTAAGGATCAGGAAATTCTTCTTGTATGTCTCATACCCACATTTAAATGCTCTTTGCTTTCATTAAAAGCAGCACTGTGAACCGACTTCTAAAGTACTGATAACAGCATGCTGACATGGGATATTTTTCAACATATTGGTTTTGGTTTACCCTTGGGAAAGGGAGTTTCATATATAGATCTTCTGTGTGTTAGAGTCCAGGCCCATAATGACACCAGCTGAAGCTGAATGACACTAACTTGAATTTTATTTTCAGAAAGCATAGCATATTATTTACCCTTCTCCTTCATAGAACAACATAATTCCTTAGCTCAGCTTCTAATATCAGTTGTATTAGGAGTATGAAATATATCTAATTATTGTTTATCTGCAGCTAATGTCCTCATTAAAGTATGCCTGCAAAAATTCCCTGGCCAATGCTGGTTGTGGATGTTACTGTTTCCACAGAACCCAGTGTTGCCAGATCCCATACATGCCTGTGTAATTTAATGGTGTAACTGAATCTTTAAACATATTGGCATAAAAATCCATAAATAATCAGAATGTAATATACAATAAGAGACAGCTCTATAGCATTATGTCTGTTTGGTAGAAACTGGTTTATAAGATACATTAGCTAAAGATACACTAGAAGTAATTAATTACTTCCTGATGTCGTAGTTGTAGAATTTTTTTCAGCAGGCATAAGAATCTGAAAAATTGAGTCCCATTCCCACTTGTGCTGCTTCTTGGTATAATTTAGGAGTTGGCACATGTGAATGTATCAGGAGGCTTGCATTTTTTTTCAAATGTCGTGCATACATCATTCAATTGTAGTCTGAAGCTCTCTGTGTTCAGCCCATTTACAATGCTGGTCTTCCACCTTCTAGCCTTCACTTAGAAATTTTTAAAAAAGAAAAGTTCGTTTGTAATTAATACTTATGAAACTTGGTGCTTTCTTTCAAGTGTTTTGATTTTTAAATCCTTGATTGTAAAGATAATATTTCCAACTTTATCCACATCAAAGGCTTCAATAGTGCCTTAGAACTTTGTAATCTAGGTTTTTGGTGAAAAGTTGAACCTGTTTAGAAAATTACAGAAGTCCAGAAAAAAATAAAGGTGTTCCTAAGGGAATCCTTTAATTGATAAATAGCACTTTTCTTGTTCCGCCTGGGTAAACAGATTTGTTCATTCAGCTGGAATTAGCATCACACATGAACCATGGGACAGTGTTTTGGCAAGAAATGAGGCTTGTCGTCTGATTTCCAATAAAGATTTGAGATGAAACATTGTATGATCACTTAATCTTGTTAAACATAGTACAAAACACTAAGTGTATTAGAGCGTGTATTTAAATGATAACAAATCCTGCTGTTAGACCTAATAGAAAACATTCTTTTCTCCACTCAGCTGCAGCTCACAGAAGGAACTCCTTTCCATTTTGGAGCTATTTACTCTGCTTTTTTTGTCATTTACTAGTGTGTTTTGGTACATACATTCTTTTGCTTTTAAACATTTGATTTATTGGTTGATTTTTTTTTTAAATACATCTTTGAAGTAGAAATATATATTACATGATTATACTATAGAATACATAAAACATATAAAATGTATGTAGTAATATAAAATATAAAAGGCATATTATGTATTGCAACAGTATTCATAATCTACACAGCTCAGAGGTAATATAATGAAAAAAGTGTTTGAAATATCCACAACCATTATGGGAAGAATCTGCATCCCTTTAACTTTTTTTAGGCACAGTTTGTTGTGAGTTTAAGTGTTTTACAAAGGAAAACGTATGTGGTCATAAGCTTCAAGGGAAAACAGTGATGGGCAAGGCTTAAAGGAAAAATATCAAAGCTCTGCAATTATTTGGGAATCACAGCTAGCTCCTTTAATAGGGAGTAATCTGTTTAAAAAGCAATGTAATATTCTGGAGTTCTGTTTAAAACTTCTTGCAATAGCTTATAATGAACTATGCTAAACCTTTCTACAGCACCAATCCAACATTTGTGGTCTATTGGCTGCTTTTTTCAGCCTTTCTTGTGGTATGGAGGATCACTGTGTTACACATATGCCAGCTCTGCATCTGGCACACCCGTTGTTCCTCCAGCTGGCCTCTCTTAAAGGTGTTGGAGCTTTACGGGATGTGCCAGAGCAGAATGACGAAGGTTATCCACACTGAGAACTGTAATCAGCTTTTTGCACTCGCTCAGTCTGTCTGGTTATTGGTACCTGGGCAAAGAAAAGGTCATGGTTATGCAAGCTGCGGTCTGGCCCAGACTTACACCCCCAGTAGCTTTCTATGCATTAGCACCAAGGCGCTTTCCTAATACTGGTCATCTACGCTATTTCCAGGTATTTCACCATGGAAATCTAATACATGTAAAATGCTTTCCTTAACACAGAGAATGAAATAAAATTTCTTCAAGATATATAGGACATGTGTCTCTTTCAGGACTAGAGACTAAGGGAAGCTTGTGTACTGAAACTTGCATTTGTCATGGTTGCAGTAGATGGTTGTGACTTACACCTGCTTCTTAAAATTTACTGCTTTGTTTTGGTAGAAGAGCTATCACTGAGGTATGAATTAATGTTGGTATATCCTAACTTGTTCTCCAGAATTAAATACTCAAATAGAGGGGTCGGGGCCTGAAATAAAAGTAACCTTTTGTAATTCTGAATATGTCACACTGAAATTTGATGCAGAAATATTAATATAAAAAATTCAGATTGTGCTCATGTTTGAGTATTTTGGTTAAAAGTTTCAAATGTTGGTTTTCCATGTTCTCTCAATGTTAAGCTGTAACTGTAAAATATATGCATTTATATTAGTGGATGTGTCTGCGTATCCTTTTGGCAAAGATTCATAAAATACAGAATTACAAAACTATGCACCTCCCAGATGCTGCAGGTTCTCTGAATACTATTGGCTGCCCTTGTTCATGTCAAATAGCCCGGCGTGCACACATCCCTGTAATTTTCATCACATTAATGTGATTCATTAGCTGTTTAGGAGGAAGAGACATGTCAGATGTAGAGTAGAAGTAGATTAACTTTGGGGTTTTCTCAAAAATGTACAATTGGTGTTCTGCAGACTTCCCACGAAGGTGTGTCTAGTTCGTGTATACAAAGTAATACAAGTGATAGTGACTAATGGCAGAAGTTCCAAAACTGGGCACGCACTTATTTTTCCCCAATCCAAAATGAAGTGCCTGGCAAATTATTTAAGTATCTGTATCTCAATCACATTTGCTGGTATAATTGTACCCTATGAGTCAAAGTGCAGTAATGAAGGGCAGCATTAAATTCGTATCTTACTGTGCACCTGTTCTGCAGATGCAAACCCAGAAGTGCAGGGAATGAGCTGCTGTATATGCTGCCATGTTTTGCCTGCCTACACGCCAGTCAGTCCAGCCAACTCCTTCCTAATGCAATTCCAAATCAAATGGCTTGGAGCAGTTTATGTCTGTAAGGATAGCCAAGTGTTGAGAATGTGATAGCTATGAATAAGGAAAAATCCCTATAAAGGATGTGTTCACATGGGCAATCTAGTCTGTGTGGTGGTGGGGTGGGAGAAAGAAAGAAAATAGGTTACACTGTTTAATAATGTAATTACGAAAGGTGATTCAAATTTGATTGTCTGTGAGAAGTACTGATAAGGACAAATCTCTGTGCACTTGGAGATCTGAATGCTGAGGACAGGTCAAGTCTCTGCAGGACTGCATGGAAAAGCACAACTATTTCATTACCCCCCTCTCTCTCCCATTAGGCTTATGCTTTGTAAAAGCAGGACATATTTTGGACTGCATTTTATAAATGCAGAAATAACCACGTATTTTTCAGGTATGGCTGAAAAAGTTTAATTTGCTTTTGTTCATTCTTTTTGAGAAGAGATCAAAAAAGAAAGGAAAAGAACCACAACTAGGAAAGCCATTTAGTGAAAGCAAATACAGTGAAGGTAAATACACATACCTTATTTAATTTTTGTACTCATATAAGTAATATACCAAGGTCCTGTTTTTGTTCAATAGGAGAAAGAAGAAAAAAAAATCTTTAAGAGAATAAGCAGTTGTCTGTAAAAAAACAAACCAAACCACAACTTTCCTTGATTTCCTAGGCAGTCCAACAGAAGCTGTAAACTCTGATCTTATTTCTTAAATGTATGCTGTAATTTATAAAATTTTGTCTGAGACACATTTATGATGAATTTTGTGGCTTGTGAAGAGGCTTTTCCTGCTTTTTTGTGTATATGATTTTTGGTTTGTTTTTTCTTTTCTTTTTGTTTTCAGTAACATTTCTGATATATCAGCAACAACCTGAAGTTGTATACAACCAAATCACTTCAAGGTCTTCTATACGATCACAGGACATTGGGCCTGTCTTACACTTTGTGGAATGGCATCGCTAGCACACTCTACCATTTCAGACTGTGTTTATTTCAGCTTTTTGTAGGGGTTATTGCCTGATCTCAATTATAAGGCATACGCCTAGCAAGCTGACTAATGGATGGTTTGCTCTCCTTTTATCTTCTCTGTCTGGCCTTGGCACCTGTAACAAAAAACCAAAACCAAACTCTTCCAGTTTACCTTAATGATAGAAATACCTGGCCTGGTGGCTATATCTCTAAACTCACACGTTTATGTGTCTTTTATCGGAAAAGACAGAGAACATATTATTTTGTTCTATCTGAAAGGTTTTGTGTCTCTCCAAGCTTCAAAGGGAGAACTGGGGTGGGGGAAGAAAGAAGCACAGGGTTTTGGTGGTGGCGTTTTTTTTGTGTGTGTGTGTGTTGGGGTTTTTTGTTTGGTTGGTTTTGTTTTCTTTTTCCTTTTTCTCACAGAGTATATATGTAAAATAGATAAGGGGCAGTAGTAGAAGATACTGGAGAATGCATGGAATCATTTCTGGGTCAGCAGTTTCATCTGCTCCTGCTAAAAGGCCAGACTGATAATGGCTTAGAACACAAACCTATGTAGGAGGAAGATCTCCTATGCTATACACATTTTTGATGAATGCTACACAAAAACTTCTTCTAGCTTTTCTAGCTCTTGCAGAGAAGAGCTCTTCACTCTCCATGTAGAGAAATGGGATGCTAATGGCTGACTTGGAGCAGTTTGTAATTCAAATCCCCATTTATTCATAGCAACATGCTAACTTCATTAAACTGCATACATGAAATATACAGTGCAACCTCACCCCATTGCAACCATGTAAGGTTCTAAGCTTAACTCTTGAGAGAAATCCAATATCATGCTTCCATTGTTGCTTTGATATTTTCTTTAGGATGATATATCTTTGATTTGAACTGTTTCAATTCTATTTCTCTTGCTTTCCATTGGTTTCCATTTTTAATGCTTACTTCCAATTTGGATTATAGCATTTCTTTGGGATGTTTTTCTGATTGGCTTCATGAAATTCCTGTCTCTCCGAGGACTTTTCAATATGCTGTTTAAACAACAAAAAAAGTAATTTTTCGTAGTTGGTGTAGTTATTATATGCAGGAGTTACCCTTTTCTCATTAAATGCTGCTGTTCCCTGCTTGCTTTAGGTACTACTGCTTTTTTCTTGGTAAAGGACTAAGACCTGAAAACTTGTAATCTGCTTTGCTAATCTTGTTAAGATGGTTTGTATTAAAAGTTGTAAATATTGCTAGGTATATCCTGTAGTAAAATTCAACATTTACTGTAAATAACATTGCATGAGATGACTACTTGAAAGCACACTATTACTTAATGTTGATATTAGAGAGAGATTCTTTAAACAGTTACACTTAAAGCTTACTTGGCAGCATGACCTACACTGTGCATTTTATTCCTGGTATTAAAAACATTCATAATCAATCCTCATAAGAAAGCAATTTTCAAGTTGATTTTTTTTTTCCCAGAAATAATAGTTTGGTGCTTAAAACAATGTGGAAAACTTGCCACCATGTAACAAAGCATAAGCAAACTTATAGGATAAAAAAAATACAACCAAAACTAATAACAGCACTCAAGGAAACAGTAGATATGAGATGGAATGTGGCATGAAGCTAAGAAAATGTGTTAGAACATTTCTTTCTTGTTTATAGGATACTGGGTAAAATATGCATTTTATTAAAAAATATATCCCACAAGTACATTCTATAATACAGAGCAGAAGTTTATATCAAATTTTAATGTTTGTCTTGGCAATAGGGTGGTACAAGTGAAATAAGAAATGTAGGGACATATGAGAAATGAAGCAGCTACTTTAGGAGCAATTTTTTTTATTAGACCAAGTAAAATGTGTATCAGTTACATGAATAGGTTGAGCATCAATAAAATAGCTCTTTCAGAAGAATAAAATGCACTTTGGACATAGCTTCTAAAAATTAAGGTAAAAATTAAAATAGATCTAATAGATATACTTTTCATTTGATTGCTAGTTCATGTCAAGCAGGCAATCTTTTTTTTTTTTTTTTTTTTTTAGTCTTTAACCAAATCCTTAATGAGCTGCACTTCATATTTTGTTCTACCTTTAAAGCTTGTCCTGGTTTCGCCTGGGATAATTAACTTTCTTCCTTGAATCATATGCAAATTCTGAATATTCCAGTGAAAGGAAAGATTAGCTGTGTAGTCCATGTGGACGTCTTAATATGGTGGACTACACCAGTCACTGAAACAGCATGGCTGGTTCACATGGAGTTACTCTTACGTGGAGGTAAGAAGATTGGTAGGAAGGTTGAGTTCTGTCTGTTGATTTTTTTTTTATTATTATTTGGGGGGGGCAGTCTTTCCATTTGCTGGCTTTTCAATTTTTTTTCTGTGGAGCAATGTTTTATAGCTCAAATACTCCAAGCACATGTAGTCTGGCTCTGTTTTGATTTCCAATGGTCAAGTTTTCTTTCCAGGAATAAGCTAAAAATAGTAACAAAGACTGTGTTCAGAAATCAAATGGCTTCTGGTTCCTTGAGAGGAGCTAAATCTGGAACAAAGTGCAGGATATGTGGGCATATAATTTTCCATTCTATACATATACTATATATAGACAAACTTGAAGTTGCAACAGGGTGCTGTTCACAAGGGATAAAATTGAATTAGAAAGGGTTATACTGTTAGAAATCCCTGTTATTTTCAGGAAAGTATGCCTTAGTTTAACATCTCTCCTTAAAGCATCTCCTACATTATGATGGGTTATTTTTCAGATTCATAGGCTAATGCAACAGGGTAACCCTACAGTGAAATGCTCTGTACTTCTTATGTTCTGCAGGTAATTAGCTATTAGCACTTTAGTTCATTACTTCATAGGTGATAAATTACTTTGGGGAAAAATGCTTTTAAAGACTTTGACAAGTTTAATTAATCTATTAAAACTTTGACTCTTGGATGGATTTACAAGAAACATCTTCCTGTTTCAAGGGCAACTCAACTACAGCCTTCTACCACTGCATCAAAATGTCACTGAGGAGCACAAACAAGACTGGTGAGATTAAGGGAAAAGGAAGTCCTGTACTCAGACACCCAGAGCGTAGGCAATTACACGTTTCACTGAACGTACAGCAGTAGAAAATACTGTCTTTGTACTGTCCATCTAAAGTGGTGGCAGGTAATTAGTACCCAAAGCAAATGAAATTCATGTAGTCAGATTCCATACCTTTTCTACTGGGAATACCTTTATTAAATCACAAAATCAAGGAAAAGAATATTAATATTGTACACAATGCAAATTTGAGTACGCAAAAAGCGAAGAAAGACTTGAGGCTTCATTAACTGTTTTAATTCTGATACATTTTAAAATGTGTGCATTTTTTTATCTTTTGCATCACTTAGGGTACAAAATAGCTTTAAGAAGCAGCTGCTTGGCATTCTTGCCTTTTCTTTCTAGTTCCATATGTTCATTTTTCCTTCCAGTCTGCTGTTCAAATCCTTCTCTGAAGGCAGAATTTGAAATTTCTTCACGATTCTTTTTTTGATACTGTATCTGGTGTTTCTAATATATGACCACTTCAAAAAAATTAATATAATTTTTACAGCAACTTTATAAGTCAAAGTATTTGTGTTTTGGTGTCAGTCATGTGAGTCAATAAGAGCAAAATTGGTCTTATATAATGATATGGTCATTCATTTTGAATCACTGAAAATGTGACTGCATCTCAGTGTACTTTGTTGTGAAACACCCAATTTGTCAATCAGAAATCAGCTGACATTAACACAACTTTGTTGTTCAGCTGCTGCATGTTCTCACCAGAAAGTTTTGCCCACAGAGCAAATGAAGAAACAGTGGACCTTTTTTCCAGATTATTTCAGTGACTTTCCTAACTTTACACCAGAGTCTCTAATTAAGACAGAATAGAACCTAGTTCTTAGAAGCATCCTTCACATGTTTTGACTGTGGTTGTCTTTTTCTTCCTTCTTTTCAATTTTATAATTTCTCTTTGCTGATGAACATAATTCTCAACAGGAATAGCCATCATTCTTAATAGGAATGAAGGTTGGTTTTATATGTCTCCACTGGTACACAACACTGATTTATTCCAAGACATTTTTTTCCCACTGGAAAATGAGTTAGCAGATACAATTGCAGAATTATTTTTTTTTTTATCATTAAAGACTGTAGCATCACAAACAAAGACAAAATGTGAGGCTGCAGAAAAAAACCCTTTCTTTTACATATGTGACATCTGACAGGAACTTTAGTCTCACAATCAAAGGTGCCTTATAACAGCAGGGATGAAAATAAAGCTGCAGAGTGGGATGTGTTCATTAATTTAATCTAGTAGTTTTGTTTCTTTACAGGTTAAATAAAAGCTCAGCCAAGAACTACATTTCTATCTTTTTTTTTTTTTTTTCTTCCTTCTGTATGGAGCTGGTGTGTACAGGTCACAGTGAAATGTCTCTATCTACTGAACTTTGTGCATCAACCTCTGCATATTGACAACAGTATTGAGAGTACCATCTAAATTGATTAATGCGTCTAGGACTTTTCTGGCTATTGATTGAAATTGGATACAAAACGAATAATGAACCACTTGGCAGTTGTGGAGTTCCTAAGGGGTGACTGACTTAGAACTTTTTCTAGCAAGACACAATAATATCTGGTCCTATAGTGTTAAGTGTGTGGACACAAATACACACACATCTAGTGGGTCTTGGCATGTAGTTTGCTAGTTTGTTAGGAAGCATTTCAATCATATGGTACCATACTGCCAAGAATGCAGGTCATCAGCAGTGTCAGGACATCTGTCCCCACTCCATGACACTTGCTGTTATAACTCATGAAAGAGCAGGTAGAAGAGAAGGGCGCCTGCAAGGATTTCTTCTGTTTGCAATTCATAAAAGGCCATTTACTCCAATTTGAGGAGTGAAGGATGTTTAGCAGACACATTGGTACTTGCACGCATCTCAAGGCAAAATGTTTTCTTACGGCCCTGGATGTTTGCTTTTAATTCTGACTATTAAAAATACTTAGCACTTCTTTTACTAATGTGTTTTTGGATTAGATGTGTTATGGTAGAAAGGGTAACCTGGGCAACCCAACAAGCCCTTAGGCAGCCTATAGCCAGTCATACTTTACAGAATAATAGTAATAAAAGACCTCTTACAGTGCTAGCAGCAAATTCAACAGCATTTTTGAGAGGTGGAAGCCTGCACCTCTAAGGGAAAGCAAGGGGGGAAATGGGCAGCATGACTCAGTGCTAGTTCTGTTAGGTTCATGATAGTGTTCTTGGAGATTTAATAAAATAATATTTTAGAAGATTTTAGAAAGAGACTGAACCATGTAAGAACACTGTCCTGAGATAAAGGGTCGGGGTGAAAACTGCAGGAGAAAGAAAATTCTGCATGTTCAGCAGTAGCAGGGTGAATTATATATACCTTACTCTCTGCAGCAGCAGTAGAGGCCTGAAGATAGCAGTCCCTTCCCACTATATGGCCTTACTTAGTGCTGGGAGAGGCTGACTTGATTGTGCAGCATGTAATTGTAGTCTTCAGCTTGGTTTCCCATTGCATGGATAAGCTGACTGACTGGAGCAGGCTGTGAACTAGACGGACAGCCCTTGACAGGCTCAGGTAGAGACACTACTAATTTTGGCGTCAAGGCTTTGCTGGAAAAATTCAGATTCACGGACGAAGATTTCAACGTTGTATGATGGATGGCATCTATTTTATCTCTTTAAGGTAATGTTATAAATTTAAGAAATGATTTGGCTAAATCACTGGAGAGGAGTGATTCCTCAGGAAGGAAAAGACTGCTCCTTGCCTTGGGCAGTAACTGAGCTAGCTCCAGGGGAAGAGATGCCATGGGGTGTAAGAGACCAGAGAAGCAGGAGCCTAATGTGAAGGGGCAGATAAAGTGCAGAAAGGAGTGAGGAAGTGGCCTCTTGGGCCACAGAGGAGATGGCAAGAGATTTGTAAGGACCAGAGGGGCCTAGGCAGGGCTTGCTAAAACTCAGAAAAGTTGTATTTAGAAACAAGGGTCTGCCCTGGAACTTTGAGTTCTCACTCAATAAAAATAATTATTTTAATTAACGTTGCACTACATCCTTGTTTGTTGTTTTAAAAGCCTTCAGAACTATTTTTGTTATTTCAGTCTAGGAGAGACTACAGCTTAAAGCTTTGCCAGTTGGAGATCCTGACTTACCAGGCAGCTGCACAATGTATGGGGCCTGGAATTGCAGAAGCATATGGCTGTTAAAGCAGCAATGGCTATGTCTGTGGCTAGATGTACTTCTTCCAGCCTTGCTGTAGTGTATACGAAAGGTGAGAATTGCAATCAGGAACCTGTGATGGTAGAAGTATGTCTGCAGAAATGCTTTATTTTTGAGAAATATGAAGTCTTGGTATGTATATCTATTGACCTTGAGATACTGAGTGATTTTGTTAGGACCTTTGTAACTTGTGTTCACAACTTGATTCCCATGTTGGGAAGTGTCTGTTCACTTCTTCCCTAAGTTGTTCTGATACCATTGATTATATACAACTGGTCAGCAAAGGAGCAATACAAGTTGTTATTGTCTGTTTTTTTGGTGTGGGGTTTTTTGTTTGTTTGTGGGTTTTTTGGTTTTTTTGTTTTTTTAAATTTATTTAAACTGTAATCAAGTTTTCGTCAAGATCTTCAGTTATTTCTTTTGTTGTGTTAGGAGAGATGCTTGCTGGGACGTGGAGATGGGTCAATGTGCATGTTAGACACCTAAATAAAGGTAATGAATTGCAACTATTCCACGTCCCAAAGAGAAAAAAATTAAAAGCTTGATAAAAATTTATTATGTAAATGAGGCAGATTACCTTTTGGAGAGATGTTGCTATGCAGTAACATCTTCTAGCTTATTGTTATAACATAGGATTTGTTTTACCCATCTGTTGGGGTGGAGGCTTCATCAAGGTGGACCTAACTTTTTTTGGTTTCTATAGTTGCATTTGGTTTTGGTTTTCCCACTTATTGACAAACCCTACATCTAAGTTACAATAATATGTGCTTATTCCCTATTTAGAATATTAGATTTCCATGTATTGAAGCAGTGAGGGGAATATAGTGAAATCAAACTGAAATCCCTGGTCCTCACTACATATAGACATGTAGTGTTTGCTTTTTGTATTAACCTTTGAATTTTTGTGTCCCTTACAATATGAAAGATGTGTCTGTACAGTCTGTATTTTGCTGCTCTTCCTACTGCTTGGGGGTTAAATTAAGTTCATATAACCTTGTCTTCAGGCTGTTGCTGAGAATGTTCAAAGAACAAAGGTGTTAGCATGAATGTGTATGTGGGCATGTGTGCGCGCATATGTATTGTATGCATGTGCAAAGGGAAAAGACAACAAGCTGTTAAGACATAAAATGGAATTTTAAGTTTGTAAGGTATATTCTTTTTGAACTGCATGTATAGTTGGGTAAAAGTAATAGATTTTGCCTTTTTTTAAAAGGATGCTGTAGTATGCATGGGCACACAGGACACTGTGGGAGCATTTCTTAGGGAACCTTGTAAAATGAAGAGCTCTTTGGACCCCTTAGTGGGTGCATCAACTGTCTCTCCTAATCATTTAGTTTTTTATTATAATTGAAATGTGTAGTAATAGCTCAGACAAAGTTAATGAGCTGTATCAGGCATATTGTATTTTTTCGGTATATGTTTTTCTCTGCGAGAGATTTTTTTAACTTCTTCATTTGAAGGTATAGGAGTCATAAATCTATCTAGCTGTAATTCAGTAGCCTAACTTATATAAGATGATTACATCCAGAGGTTCCTTCCAAACCCTACCATTCTATGATTATTGTCCTTGTGATTTTTACCAGAAAAAGTAAATGGATAAAACTTATATTAACGGTTAAAATGTGTGTTCAGCAATGATAGATTTTTTTCCTTTTGTTTTTATGGGGTGGAATATTATTTGAGAAGCTGAGGTTTTGAAGTAACTGCAGATTCATGATTCAAAGAGAAGATCAAATAAAGTGTTAAAATAGCTATGAAACCTGACAGAGAATGATTGACATGGATTTCATCCCACCCACTCCCTGCTTTAAATTGATCTACATAATGAAATTATTAAAAATCAGTGTGTATGTGAATTTCTGTATAAAAAAACCCCACCTCATTAACAGCAACCTCATCTGCAAATCACAGCAGATCACAAAAAAAAAAAAAAGAAATCTGCATAGAGATGGGATTTTTACTTTAGAAAATTTTGCTATTATTTATTCTTCCTGTCTGAAAAGCTGCTTGGAAGATGTGATTTCTTAAATAGTTATTTTAATATGCTGTGATATACAGCTATATATAAGCAAATTTAAAGGGTATATTGATTTTACTAGTAAAGCTAGATTGAACTCTTTTACCTCTGCTAGCTTGTTAGTACTTTGAGACTAAATTTCCTATCTGACAATCTTTTCTGTCCCTATTTTCCCATTTGTTCTAGCCAAATAAGTCCTTTTGGATTACTTTTCTCAAAGGTAAACCTAATAGAACCATATCAAATATTCCCAGAAGTGAAGATCTGCTAGTTCAGAGCGAAGGGGTATCCAAGTCCATGTGACAGAAACATATACATGTAGGTAATAGCATTCTATAAAGTGGGAACTGTAGGACTCTGTAACAGAACTGCGAAATGTGGTAGTCAGCAATTTTTACTTTTGAGTTTAAAATTCTTTGAAGCAAGGAGTTTAAAATGTCAGTTATCTAAAGAGTACTACCCTAGCAGCAGAAGAGGCAGTTTAATACTAGTCTTTAATAAAAATATTCCTGAATAAAAATACTTGAGATGATTTTTTTTTTCTCGTCTCTTAGTTGAACTGCTCCAGATAAGCACCAGAATGAGGGAAACTATCAAAGTCTCCTCAAGAATGGCAGTAATATATTGTTATGTGTGCCACTGAATGGTTAAACTGAGTATTTTTAGGAAGAATGCTTTTAGTAAATCAAACAATCTGAAGAGCTTACTGAAGAAAAAAACCTGGAACCTGCTTACTAAATGACTTATTTCAAAATTCTGCACTCTTGCTCCTGAGTTTATCACAAAACTAGAACATCTGAGATATTGCTTCTCTGGTCTTTAAGTAAACTGAGGATCAGAATTCAAGACAGATGTTCCTGTGACATGATATTTACAAATAAATCTGGGGTTTTTTTCTTAGAGTTGACAGTTGACAGTTTTGTTTTCTGAGAGTTGACAGTTTTGTTATATCTTTGCAGACCACCATTTTATATCCGATAACACAGTAGAATGTAGCAATGTACTCTTGCTATTATTTGAAACTGCTGCTTTCAAACCACTTATCTGTGAGCATTCCTTTCCTTGCCGCTGTGAGTAGGGGTAGGGGATGGGTTGTTTTAATTTTTGAGTAGCTACTTACTTTAGCTGTGCAGTCACCTAAGCAGGAACCATCACAGCACAACAAGGAGGTGCATAAGACTTCTTCCCAGAGTTGATGACATTTTGTAGATAACAAGCCTGTGGCTGAAAATACCTTTCTTTTATTTTTGATGCTTTCTACTTTTCTGTCAAACACATAGAGTGGTAGAAGTTACCAAGTGTTTATTGGATTCTTATTTGGCCTCCGTGTCTCTAAAAAGAGAAAATATTTATTAGATTAATTAACACTATGTTTGGAATAATGACTTATACAGAGCTGCTGATACGTTAGAAATCTAACATACCCTTGTGGAAAAATCAATAAATAATACCTTTTTATAAAAACGTATTGTGGACATATATATATATATCTTCATACCAGTGCTATGATTTTTAACCACACTGTCCCCTGAAGAAGAAATTGTGGAACAAATCCAACCATACATACAGTGACTTTGTATGTGTGCTGGTATGCAAGGATAGGACCACGTTTCCATCAAATGCATCAATGCTAAGAAACACCAAAGAAACAGGCAAATGGTTTTGAGAGAGTGATACTTAATTATCTTAAAAAGTAACCTCAGCCTTGGATACACCTGATAACCCCAAACTGTCCTTTGATGTTTCTATTGATTAGGCATAGTTAGAAGTCTGCAGCATTACATCCTTTGTAGGTTGCATTGATTTTACACTCACTAAGAAATCATCTGTTCTTGATACAAAGAAGGCCTTTGGTGCAGAACAGGAAAAGGGAGGAAACCTGAATGAGATCTATATAAACAAGTGTCAAATTAGCTCATGTGGGTAGAAAAGGCAGAGGTAAGAAATTAATAGTATATTGTCCAATCTAAAATTGTTGTCAGTGTGTTGTCAGCCGATGCCTGGACAAAAGCTAGGTATATGAGTCTTCCCCCAAGATAATTCACTACAGAACATGAGTAGTTGTACACAAATTCTTGAATATGGACTGAACAACAACAGCAAAAAAAATAGTTTAAGCATGCAAACGGTTGAAACTTTCTTTTAGTGAGGTTACACAAAAAAGAACTTAAATTGTGCTGTGGATACATGAGAAATCTGGTTTTACTGAAGCTAAATATGATGATTTTAAATTATGAAAGTTCAGGTCTGATACGTAGCAACTCTCTCAGGATTTTGAAAAAGCCGACAGTGAATACTCTCAGAGAAAAGTCCTTACAAGTAAATGAAAGAGACTAATTACAATTAGAGTTTGGCAGGACATTTATAATACTGCAGAGCTCAAATAACAGTACAGTAACTACACAAGCCTTAGAAAGAAGAGGATTGTAAATTAAAAAGTTCACTGGCAGATCTTAGATGTAGTAATGCACAGAATGAAAATAACTGAGGGAATGCTGTAAAGTCTGTATTAGAGATGCATTGTGAACATTTTTAGACTGCTACATAGATTGTAACTATTTCCTTTTTCATTTCTCCCACCTTCTTGCCTCCCTCCTCCATTTTTTCAATAATACAGACTAATTGTCCTAATGAGAATTAGGCTATATAACTTACATTGCCATAGACAGTTTCTAAGCAGCTTGTAAGCATGAGGTAGGAGTCTTGAGGTGAAATGACAGATTTAAACTGTAGTGTGTATAGGTTTTTACTTTCTTTGCATTGAGAGCTATTGACCACTTTTGTCCTCTGGGGATGTCGTTTTTCATGGTACATGGAAATCTTTTAGATGATAACATAAAAATGTGTATGGCATTCTTGTGTGGATATTAATGATCCAGAAGTCTTCACTCTTAAAAAAAACCCACAAAACTCTTAAATGGCTTGTCCAAACAAACTCTCTATGTACTTTGACTGAGTTACTGGCCTCTCCAAACCTCCATTTATAGTATTGTTTTAACTGTTCTTTTGAGTTTCTGGACCGCTCCAGGCTGTTCTCTCTGTGCCTCTCCCTTGCACAAAGAGACTGAGTTGTCTTTGTCATCCAGCAAGAAGCACTTTTATCATCAACAGGAAGCTTGTGATGCCTGCCTCCAAACTAGCTGTTGCCTTTCATGGAAGGAAATCACAGAGGTCTTTGTCAGTAGAAATTTAAACTGAGAAATCCTAATAAATGCACCAGTCTGTGAGGAAGACAATGTCTCTGTATTTTGCTAGGCAACCTGAAGTCATTCATAATGCTAGCAAACCGTAAACTTAAAACAAGACCAATTTTATGGAAGGGCAAAGCTTAAGACATCTGCCCCTGTTTTGAAAATGAGTGTGAAGAAACAAAATAAGATTTGTTGTAAATACTCTTCAGGTCATAGATACTCTGCAAGGAGATGTTTGAGAAAATGCGCTTTTTAATTTGGCTTGTGCAGCGATCTGAGGATCAGTAGCTCTATGGACCATCAAAATGCTATAGTCAATGAAGCAGTGAATTGCAGCATGAGGATGGGGAGGGCAGGGCAGGGACTTGAACAGCAGCCTGCCCTATAAATAGATATGCACTCTTCTTTGGCATCAGCATGGTTCCTGTGAGCCATCAGCTCACTCCATGAACAATTTAAGCACTTCTGAGAGCTCATCCTTTAAACAGCTTCTGTATTTTTGGGTTTAAAGGAAGAAATCCCAATCTAGGACACAGTATTCCAGGTGGGGCCTCACCAGCGCAGAGTAGAGGGGGAGGAGAACCTCCCTCGACCTGCTGACCACACTCTTCTTAATGCATCCCAGGATGCCATTGGCCTTCTTGGCCGCGAGGGCACATTGTTGGCTCATGGTCATCCTCTTGTCTACCAGGACCCCTAGGTCTTTTTCCTCAGAGCTGCTTTCCAACAGATCATCCCCCAGGAGATGCTCCACTCCCTTAATCATCCTAGTGGCTCTGCAATGGACTTCACTGTCTGTCTTCACTGACACTTGGTGTCTTCAGGGCCATCTTTCACTTTCTCACTCCTGTCTCACAGCTGTTGCACAGCATTTTTTTTATCCTTAAATATGTTATCACAGAGCTACTACTAATGTCACCAATTGGCTCAGGTTTGGCCAACAGTGAGTCTATATTGGAGCCAGCTGGAACTGTCTCTGTCCAACACGAGGGCAGCTGCTGGTGTCTTCTCACAGAAGCTACCTCTGTAATGCTTCCCTCATCTGTCATTACCACCAAAATCTTGCCACATAAACGAAGATGAAGGCTTAGAGATGGAGTCCCACGCTGGAGCTGACCAAGAATGTTACCATATCTCCTATAAAAAAGAATTACATGTATTTGAACAGTTGCAGCAGTTTTATTTCAGGTATGAGTTTAAGCTATCGCACAGACAGCTCATAGAATCACATAATATGAGGTTGGAAGGGACCTTAAGGATCATCTGTTTCAATGTTTCCTGGCAAAAGCAGTCTAGATCAGATGGCCAATCACCTTGTCCAGCCAAATCTTAAGTGACCAATGTTGGGGAAATTTTGGCACTTATTTTAGCACAAATTTGGTTTATCAAGGATTACAGGTTGGTCTACAGAGGGCAACTCCTTCAAAATATGGTAGAGAAAGAGTTCACAGTGATCAATGTATGAGTCTCTACCTCCATCTGGTTAAGTCTATGATGAGCCATGAAAGCAAACTCAAGAGATCACATGAGAAATCTTTGAGACCCTCACACTCCCCATCAGGATCTCACATGGTGACGTGACCACAGTGTTGGGCTCAGCACTCAATCACCATTAATGAATTACTTTTTCGTGTTTTGCTGCAAAACAATGTAATCACAACTGCTACTTCTTTGGACTGATGGTCCATATAGAGCTTGGAAAGCTAAATCAAAATAATCTATGCTTGAAGCAAAATAGAACTCATTTATAAACACATGCACCAGGGTTTATCAGGCTTGATAAATGTGTTTATCAAAACCAGGACATATTCCCCTGTAGTCAGTGCAGAGACACTAAAGGGTCAGGTTTACCAGGTGTAACCACTAACTTCGAGGTATTCCAGGTTCATGGTGTTCTCAGTACTGTTTCATTTGAACAACATCCACAGTCAGATCAGCAATAGAGCTAAATTTCGAACAAACACATTTAATTTCTCTCATTCCTACTTAAGCCACTGGGGCTTGCTGATCTCTCCAGATCCACAGTTTCTCTGTGTGGTCCCTATGAAAGGGAAATCCATAGACTGGATCCCTGTGATGATCATTCAGCTTGTTCAACAACAAGATTTTCATTTTGTTTCTGTTTAATGGTCATGTTTTCTCACCTTGCTCTCCAGCATGTGTGTAACTCACAAAAATACCTGTTCCAGCTCAAATTCATTACATTTAACGCACAATAAAATAATTCAAGTTTCTAATTCACCTCTGAACTTTTCAGAGCTGGACCTCAAACACCTATCGCATACCACTCTTACATATTTTCTTTAGTGTAATCAATTTCAACCTCGGCCGTTGTAGCAATAGTCACTTTTTGTCATTTTCTATAAAGTGCAAATGCTACAGGCCCTTCAGACACTGTCTGCTCTACACACATGGTGAACCCACCTTTAAAAATGTTTCTCATAAATCTTTTCTGTCACCTCTGTTTGGCTAACATTAAATTGAAAAGAGGGAGGAGGGGGAAGAAAAAGATCCTCTAAAAAGCTATTCTGGGTTTTGCTTCATAACAACTTTATTTTTTTATTTTGTTTTATTTTGCTTGATTTTATTTTTAACCATAAGCTATCTTTTTTACATTGAAAAGCCAAGTTATTATTTCCTGGAGGTTTACTCTCGAAACCTCAGATTGTCAGTTCATTTAATGTCACTTAATGCTTCATGCCAGTTTTAAGGCTCAGCAAGAATTGACAATGCAATCCTTTCACAACATCAGCTGACTGAAGGTTTTTTTGACAACAAGATTTCAAATCAAGGATTTAATAAACTAGTAGCTCTTCCAGTTAAAAGTGAAATGTTCTTTCAATTCCACCACTTAAAGAACATCAAACAGACCTCAGCTATACAGCAAAGATTATAGCTAAACCAGAAATGCAGCTTATTTGCATGCACAGGATCACCAGGGTTTGACTGTAAGAGAGGCAAAAGATGAAGAAATGTAATTTTGCTTAAAGTAAATGTGCATGTGAATGTGCATGTCTGTAAGCAGACTACACATACAGAGACAGAGAAAGGACAAGACACTAGAGATGACGCATGCAGTGGTTAAATTACCCATTTGTGAGAGTGTTAAGTAGGTGAAAGGCAGTCCCGTGAAGCTTGCCTGCTGAGTTAGCTGGGAAAAGTTGTTACACTCAGACTGATGGCATCAACTCCAGACCCTTCAGTGCTGAGGTTAACACTGAATTTCACTGAGCTGCAATCCTTTACACTGTTTTCCATTCATTGACTGACCTATCTGCCATCCCAGCTTCCCATGTCACACTTCTGAATTTCGGCCAGTGTTCACGCACCCGGAGGGGAGGAAATGTAAAAAACCTCCACCTGTGAAGCCTAAAGGGACCTTTAAACCACTCAGTGAAAAACATCTTATACGTGTGCCTTTCTCACCCTGCAGGGGCATGAGGTTGCAGAAACATAATGAAGAAGGAGGGCAAGTGATGTTGAAGAGCAGAGCAGAAATTCTTGTTAACCCACAGCCATACTTCTGAGCTCCTGGCGTGAGAAGTCAACATTGATCATGTAACGGTAGAGGGATGCATACCTCCACCTGTTGCAGTTAGATTGAGTTGGTGCCCAAGAGTGTGCCATAAAACATGCAATATTAGAGGGGTCTGAGGAAGGGGGGTTAATAGGATATGCTTATTTGTACCCTTCTTTTGGGAACTATGCTGTAGCCAGGGGTGTTTTTAAATTCCTGAGTTGGGTTCACAGATCAAATGTATTGCTACTAAAAATTCCTGGAAAACAGAGTATTTCTGAGCTGTATTTCAAGTCTTTCTTCCCTGAGCCCTTATTATCTCTTACAGAAGAACTGATAATGATGACGCTTGCACTGAAGTAGCTCTTTCTTCTTTCTGCTCCCAGGTCTAATCCAAAGTAGCATGGTGTCAGCTCCACTCAGTGAGAAATTTTTACTCCTCACACCATTACCTCTCCATTTCTGCTCCATCTTGCAACTTATCCAAGCTGTGTTCAACCACCTTTGTTTAGGAGGAATAAGTTTCTTGGAAGCAAACACCTTAATAGCTGTTACTTAACTGAACCTACAGGCCTATCCACATAAAAATGCTCACCAAAATTAATCTGAATTAGCTTTTTAAAGTGGATTAATTAAACTACTTTAAACTCATATGTGGGCACCCTTGTTCAAAATTAAAGAGGCTTAATCCAATTTAACTGAATTAACTTCCAAAGTAAATTAAGCCAAATTGAATTATAGCCATTCCAGTCCACACAGGGATTTAAATTCATATGTTGAGGGCACTAGTCACATTAATTGAGCAAACAGCTCTGAGTTGTTGCCATCTCCCAATTTTTTATGACCATCATGTTTTTATGACTATCATTCCTGCTTTGGCAGGAGGGATTGTATTCGATCTCCAGAGGTCCCTTCCAATCTCTACCATTCTATGACTCTATGTTACCAGAGGTTACTAGTCCTACTGTCAAAATCAGCAGAACAGAAGTTATGACTGAATCTATCCATTGAAGTTCAGTCAGGTACCTTTGAAACCTTTCTTCATTAGCAAGTAATATGCCAGGCTACAAACTGAAACAATTGAGACATCTGGACACATATTCTGCTAGCTCTGATAGAAAGGTGATTACATCTGACAAGGGAGTGGGATGAAGAGACAAAGTGGTAGCATCTTAGATCACCCCTGCATTTGCCAAAACTAAACCCCGAGAACCCCTGAACACCCCAGAATAACTCTCCAGAGAGTTCTCACATAGTAAATCAAAGAGAGGAAGTGACAGAAATATTTTACCCTTTGTTTTTGTCAGTTCACTTCTCTTTAGGAATGTTTTCTTAGAATGTCCTTGTGACTGTAATCAAATCAATGTCTATTAAAAACAAAAAATGTAAACAAAAATGTAAACAAAGCAAAGAGTTGAATTAACCAATTTGATTTACATAGTCTAGAATACAAATTTTAAAATCTTTTTGATTTAATCATTAAGATGTACATTTACCAATCTTGTTCCCTTTCTTCAGAAAATCCCCCCTTGCTCTGCCTGGATAGCTCTTGTCTCTGCACATCCATTTCAGAGAAGCCATTTATAAATTCACAGCCATCTATCTTCAGCTTACCTGCAATAAAAGTAGTTTATCCATCTTCTAAGGTGAGTTCACCAAAGATGGAAGGAATGGAATGGGAGCACTGTACCCAACCAGAAAGCTGCATTGGACTGGAATGTACAGGGCTTGTAGGAGATGGAAGAAAGACACTTGGATATATTTTGTAGAATATTTATATCTAATTAATGGTCATCCATTTTAGTTTTAATGACCTGGTTCAGATTCTGCCTTTCACAGATCAGGCTGTTTGGTTACATTTAGTTTTAAATCGTCCCTTTGTTGAAAAACTCCCTTTGATAGATTGAAGGTCTATTTCGTAGAATCATTAAAGGTTACTCAAAACCCTGTCCAGCCTGACCTTGAACACTTCCAGTGGTGGGGCATCCACGACTTCATTGAACAACCTGTTCCAGTGTTTGGCCACTCTCATAACAAAAAAATGTTTGATGATGTTCAGAGGAACCTCCTGTGTTTTAGTTTCTGCCTATGGCCTCTGGTCCTGGCCCTGGGCACCACTGAAAAGAGCCTGTCTCTGTCCTCATTGCACAATCCCTTCAGGTATTTATATATGTTAATGAGATCCCCCCTGAGCCTTCTCTTCTCTAGACTTAGCTCAAAACCTCTCCAGAGGAGTATGCTAATATTTAAACAACCTGAACCATGACAAGTCATATCCATTCTTGATCTTGAACTGAGTCATTTCAGACTTGGCTACTGAAATCAGTAGAACTGTCATTAGAAAAATAACTTTGGTAGTAGAAGGAGAGGTCAAGGAAATTAATTTTCAGGGTGAAATTAATTCCTTTTTATCTTTGCTGTCAGAAAGCAATGTCTAGGCCAATGGATTCAGATAAGTGTCTCCAGAAAGCTTTTTGTCCCATCCTAAAAAGGCTGTCCGTGATAGCTAGATGATACCCATCTCTTTCTCCTGATATGGAGCATACCTAAGCCATTAGCTTAGGTTAGACTCTTAACTTCTTGGTTGCTACTACATAATGGCCCATCAGGAGGGAATTATTTGGCTTGCCAGTTCATATTGGGTTGATGTTCCAAACAATTGCTACAAAAATTGGAATAAAAAATCTCTTCTGTTTTGGACTTCCAGCTGTGAATGATCTAGGACACATACTCGGTAATGAACAACAGGTTTCCTTGCTCCTGTAAAACCCAGGAAGGATACCACTTTTTGGTTTTTTCTCTTTCTTTTTCTTTTTTTCTTTCTTTCTTTCTTTCTTTCTTTCTTTCTTTCTTTCTTTCTTTCTTTCTTTCTTTCTTTCTTTCT
>WUAM01000317.1:1014831-1037869 GCA_024336885.1 Actenoides hombroni
TTTAGTTTATTTTCAGTAATATTTAAAAAAAATAAAGCAGGTAAAGATTTGATTGTCCAGAGAGTAACAGGGCCCTTTGAATTTAATCAGTCTTTAGTTAGAGGGTCTTTAAAACATAATACTTCTGTCTCAAAATATGTTTGATAATGATGAAATGCACATAGTTTTCAAATTTGGGACTTGAATTTCTCTTGGGCTTTATGTTGTTGTTGTGTACCTTGAATGTAGCTTTTGTATATTTCTTCTCTATTTTCAGACCAAAATAAGTGCTAAGTAAGGAGAATGGACATTGGATGATCATATACTTACAAGAAAATAGCACTATTTTTCAAGCTGTTTCAACATAATGATAGGATAAATGTTTTTTACAGTCTTCCTTTTTCTGTAGTTCTAAACAATATTTTGAAGTATATTTCTGAGTATTTTCTTCAGGAAGGGTGTAGAATTCTACTTTTCTTGCAAAACACAAGACTGCAATTTATCTGACCTTTGTTTTCTATCTGCATAGATTAAATGAATGACTCTCCATTTTGCAGCTGAGGGAAACACAACTTTGAATGAAAAATGTTGCTATTAAAAAAGAGGGAACAAATTGCATAAATTATAAATGACCTACAGAAGCTGAAATGTGCTACTACGTTACCCTGATTATATATGCATGGGGTTTTTGTCATTAATCCAGCAAATAGCATGGCAACCTATAGAAGTCATGCAGGTAGAGATCTTTTGGTAAAGAAACAGAACTCCAAATGGACTTAAATTTATAGCATTCCATTACGCTTTACAAGAAGACAAAAAAAAAAAGGGACTAACTCAGTTCCTGAGTTTATACTGTTAATTTTGCTCATCTGTACAGTTGGTGTTTGCTTTATACTTTCTAAAAGTTTGTATTGTGTTGAAATATGTAAAGAAGAGAAAGTAATCGATGCTTCTGTTGATCTCCAAGATAGTGCTTTAGATTGCACTAGATTAGAAAGATTCTCGGAGAAAAAAATCTGTTTATTACAGCTGTGCTGTGTCAGAATTTGGCTAGTCTTAAGCTTATGAGTTTTTCAATGCTTCCTGGCGTGCTTAGGCTTTTCGCAGTTTCAGATCACTGTATATTTATGCAACAATAAATCTCATGAATAAATTAACACACAGCTATTATTATGTACGTATCATTTATAAGTATTGTTAGGATTATTATAAGAACACGGAGACAATACTAGGTCAGGGCACAGATTCATCTGGCACATTGTCCTGTTTCTAGCATTCTCTGGTAAGAGCAGGTATAAAAATACCTTTCCAGAATTTTCTCACAATCTCTACTGATTTACATCTGAGGAATTTAAGTTTCTGTCTTTTGACATATTCTTCTCTCAAGAATACCTTCAGTTATTTCTTACAAAATATCTGAATTGCAGTAACACTGGTTAGAAAGCCGGGGCACAGATGAGCTTTCCAGCTTGCAAAGAATTCTCTCTTTGGGTTTGTACTTCTTTTATGATAGTTTCATCTAATGCCTCCGATTCTTATATAGAAGGATGGACTCAAACAGCTGTTGTCCTCCTCCTTACGATTCATGATTTGACTGCTATCAACCGTATCTCATAATCTATTTTCTAGGCTAAAGATTCTCAGGGGTTTTATTATTCTTCGCTCTGTAGTTGTTCAATCCATATGAACTAGCTTTCTTCATCTATATTGCCTTTTCTGTATGTTTTCTGTATGTGCATCTTCTCAAGATGGAGAGAAAAGAAATGCATCCGAGAAGTGGCTGCTTTCTGATTCATGCATTGGCAAAATGGCAGCTCCTCTTTTGTCCTTTTTGCTTTTCTGACAAATCCAAGCATAAGAAATGCTTTCTTTCATAAAAGTTTGATTAAATAAATGCACAAACTCGGGCTTCTGCACTGCTGAATATTTTCCCAAATGCCTGACTATAGCTGGGCATTCATCTATAGTAATTATTTGCTACTGGAAACCTGGAAACTTTGTTATGATTTGCTGGTAGTTTTTGACTGTATTGAAACTAAATATAATTAAGGAGCCATAGGTGTCTTTGTAACTTAACTTTTTCTTCTTCCAGGTAATTTTTAAAATATTTTCAACAGCATGTAAGCAGACTTGTACATACAGTTCAGGGAATGTTACTGAACAGTATTTTCATTCAAAAGGAGATTATTTTTTGTCTTTTCACACTATATTTTCACAGATAAAGCATCTCATGCTCTGCGATAGGCACTTAATGTTGAGGTCTGTTTCTCAACATATTACTCCATCACGGTGCTTTTAACCAGTAGCATTATTGATACACTTCTGATTGCATTTATTTTGGGAATGTCTCTATGAATACTTGAAAGTTGGACAAAAAAAAATAATCCTTTGCCTTCTAGAATAGTATTGCTGAGACCATTAAACTAGGATATTTTTCACACGACCCCCAAGCTCTTTATGTCCGATCAGGATTTAAGAGTGACTGAAAATTACATTTGTTCACTCATGTTCTTCAAGTGTTAGGGTTTTCACTGTGCTAAAGAGTAGACTACTGGAGTTTCTCCAGTTTTAGTGATTCCTTCACTGTTTTCAAACTTCAGGACAAAGACATTTATATTTTTCATTAACAGAGCAAAGCTGTGCAGGTCAAGTGTAACTTGAAGATATCAGGCTTTTTCATAGTAGTTAAGTGGACAAAAATACTGTATTTATAGGCCTGGAAAAGGCTTACAGTTTAAAGTCTTAAGCTTCTGTTATAACTTGAACTGCTTATGTTTACACTGCAAATTCAGTAGAACCAATGCTGCATCCTGCTCTGACATGCCTGTAAATTGGCAAATGGTGACCTTATGGTAGGGGATATAAAGCTAACCTCAGGTCTTTAATATGCCTACATAACAGGAATCCTAATTTTTTTTCTTTTATTTTTAGTTCCTTTGTCATGTTACAAGAAAATGAAGGTACCTGGGAAAGGGAAGAGGTAAATTACTAAGCACGAGATTTGAGTTGCTAATGAAAATTGAAGGATGTGAAATGTACTCCTGTGTTCATGAACAGTTTTAACGTGTTCGTTAAAAGTGAAGTCAAGCTCATCCAAGTGAACATGCTTAATCTTTACTTGGTATATTCCATGCAAGTGAGTTTTAGCCTCCCCTTGCCTTTTCCTGTATATGAAAAAGAATGTTTGGAAGAAAACCAAACAAAACAGAATCCACCCAAACCTGTGACTTGTAAATAGTGCCTGCTTTTAATTAATGGTATTAATCTTGGATGCACTGAGTCCAGATATCTCTTGGGAAATATAAGAGGAGAGCTAAAATACCATGGTCATCACATAAAGGAAATTGTGACATTACTTCTCTGTAATTTTAAACTTAATTCTGTGTCATTTTTCTTAAACTTTATTAAGGTAACATTTATAAAATAACATTATAACATTTTAAACTTCAGTTTCAAAGATAATGGTGGATTTTAATGAATTTTCTTAATTAAAGGAATGGTTAGTTGAGCCTGTTTTCAGTAAATTAATTAAACTTTTAGTCATTAAGCAAAAAGTTAATTCATTATTGAAGGATACAGGAAGTTTAAAAAATCTGCCATTTGAGATGGATGCCATATCCTAATCTATCACCAGTATTATGGAATTACATGCTTAAAAATGTTCTTGATAGTATAAAATATTATAGAAAGTGCCTGCTGACTAACTAGGGGTATTTAAAGCATTTTAGTTTGACTCATCATCTCTGATATGAGAATCTTGTAACTCGTTTTAGAAAAATGAATTATTTTCCTTAAGAAATTTAGTGAACAACTTCTTATAGAGCTAGTGAAAATCATGTTCTCATTTAACGTTCACTGATTGAAGATGACAAGAGTATTTTCCTATGAAGAAAACATCAAACATCAGGGTATTAGCACTATGTATATATGCCATTTTTTTAAACTGCACAAATGAAGAATTTTTTAACCTTTTTTTTTTCTTCTTTGCTTAACTTTCTCTGCTGCAAGATCCTGTTTTGTCATAAAGTTGTTCTGTGTCTCTTAGTGTAACAGTATAAAATACCCTTCTTCAGACTTGTAAAAGCATAGCACAGGGTGGCTCTGCAGAGGAGTTCTCT
Source organism: Actenoides hombroni (assembly GCA_024336885.1). Taxonomy (NCBI): domain Eukaryota; kingdom Metazoa; phylum Chordata; class Aves; order Coraciiformes; family Alcedinidae; genus Actenoides; species Actenoides hombroni. Next base: position 1,018,929 of record WUAM01000317.1, read on the forward strand.
ACCTAATATCCTACTCTAACCTATTGTCAGAGAGAGAGAGGCAGTGAAACTTCCATACTCTGCAAATTAGTCTTAATAATCAATAGAGCAAATCTTAATCAATGTTCGCATTGCTTCAAAGTTCTTATAGTGTGGTATGAAACCCTAGAATTATTAGAGATACCTCACTGTGATCATTTGCATGCTGTGCCTTATTTTCCTGCATTAGAGAGAAAAATATATAAGAGGCAAGCAGCACAGTTTTATGACACATAAGATAAAATTTTTCCTTATTATGTGGAGTATTGCCATGCCCTGGCTGGTCATTACTGCACACAGCTGGCATCCTTGCAGTTGCTCCTGGTCCTTGTTGCTGCAGGTGTTTGGCTATTAGAAGGGGGCGTGAGGAAGGAGGACTTCACTCCTCTCTGCTGATTGCTGGCTGTACAGCTGGAGTACCACAGCTTGGCCATTGCAGTTTGAAGAGTATGTGTCAGGAGAGGAAATTCAGTTAACAGCTTTGTGAGATTTACATTAAGAATTCCTCTTTTCTTTTTTTTTTTTTATGGACAGTTCATCTTAGGAAAGTGCTGCAAATCAAAGTCTTCTTCCTGCATAGAATTAATATCCCCTTTTCCTGAAAATATTAAGTCTCTAACCTTTTATCCTTATGTTAGACAAATAGAAGAAAGGTGTTTTTAGCTGTAGGAAAGTGGGATGTCACAAAGCAACAGTACAAACCCTACTGATGCTATCAGTGCTGTAACAGCAGCAAATACTAATATGAAATAATGCATATGCATGTATGAATATGCACATGAACAGTAATTTTTGCTAATGTAACCTTTTTCTTATCTCCTGTCAATCATGTTCATGTAATGCTTCACATTGGCTTTGATCAGTATATGAAAGTCATTATCAAAACGTTGTAATACAATTTATTGGCATATTTTGCTTAAAGTGGCTCCATTGGTCAAAATGCTTTTCTTAAGGAGAGGAGGTTAGGTTTGCAATAAAAATAGAGACTTCAGTAGCCATTGCTTTCTATATGTTTTGCAATTAAGATGAATGCTGTGTGATGCTCATCAAAGAGGAACTTAAAGTAGATTCTAGCATAAAATGCAGCTCTCTGAACAGGCCAGATTCTAAATTACCTGCTAATGTGTTTTCTGTGAGAGCAGATTCTCATAAGGTTGGATGTTTATATGATCAGCTACGATTTTAACCTCTGCATTTTTGTTAACTGCATGATTCTACAAGATGTGGCCAATTTCTGTTTAATGTCATATAACCATATGAGTTAAAAATAATGATTAAATATCTCAGAGGAAGAAAATTATTGCCTCAGTACTCATCTTGTAAAAGTTAATGGTTTTTCCTTTTTCAATATTATGTTATTGGCTGTAGTAGATTAGAACAACTTTGATAGAAGAATTGAACATACTTAAATTTTCATACGTGATTCAAAGTGCAAAAAGATTAGAAGGCTATTTAGGAGATACTGGAACTGTCACACCATATCAGTAAAGTCTGTGAGACAGCACAAAAGTACTGATTTAGTGCAACGTGTCACATTACTATAGCAATAACCACAAGAAAGATTCCATGGATGGGTGGGTTTCTATGCCTATGAACACTTGTAAAGATATTGTAGAATTCATTAGTTATGTTAAAATGGGTAAGGAGAATGGATCCAGAAGGTGCATTCAAAAGTTGTGATGTAATCATATGTGTATTCAAATAGGATATTAAGGAATTACCTTTTTTTTCCTTGCCTTATTAATACTTGTGTGTCATGGACATTTATGAAATTTTAATATACTTCGGGAAATTTTAAGTTTTGGCGAGTTCTGATGTGTTAGTTTGGGGCAATATTTGCCAAGTCAGTGATAAGAGGCAGGAGTCTGCGCAGCTCCAGAAATGCGGAGTTATTTCTGTTAGTTCCAGTTTAGGATTGCCTGGAAGAGGTTCAACTTGCAGGAGCAAAGGTAGGCCCTTATTATGGCAGCAGTTTTTCTATCACGTATACTTTTTATTTCCCTTACAAAGATAAGCTGATATTTAAAGATGGAACATTGGTATGAACTCACTGAAAATTGCTATATGCTTAATTTTTGGAAAAAAAGGATTGTGACTAAGCTGAAGTGTCTTAACGCTTCAAATATGTTTTAATAGAACTGTTCTGTGGAAACAGAATTCTGACTTAGATCCCATGCAATATTTTCAGGAATGTATGTAGTACTGGGAATGATCCAAATTGGCATCTAAGAGATGCTGGTCTCAAAAAAAAAAAATAAAATAAATTGATCCTTGAAAATAGTTGCCTTCTGTTTTCTTTTTGTGAAAGATTGGGTTGAATCCAAATGATAGGTGGGCAGAGCATCAAAATATATTTTCATAACCCATGTATGTTGGAATAATCTGCAGGTTGGAATAATCTGCAGACATCATAATGGGCAGATAGCCTCTTCCCATAGGACATTAGTGAGATTTGACTGTCTCTCATGTTTGAGATCAGAGGCATACCTTCTAACAGCTGTAAAGCAGCAGATGAAATATTGACCATGTTATTGTGTCATTTAATTTGTAATGATCTTGAACACTTTTGAAACATTGGATGTGACATGTGGCAAAATGCAATTGTGTCATTCCTTGTAATAGTAGGAAATAAGACAAATCACAATATAATGAGAATATGAAACATTAATGTTGTTTTCTAAAACTAATGAACAAGCACATATTGTGCCATAAGATTCTTGTGTGTCATAGCCTATTTTTTTTGTTTTGTGTGTAGCTGGAACATATATATGTTTAGCATTAAATGATTTATGAGATTTTTATTACATTTTGCTTTTGTAGGATGGGTTAAACTTCATTTCAGGAACACATATCAAGTTATCAAAGTTATTAAAAAAATCCAAACCAACTTGCCAGGTGTTTTGGACCCAGGTGTTTCTCCACTACGTAAAAAACTTGGGTCCAGTGTCATTCTTTGGCATTTCATTTCCTTATTCACAAATTCAAGTAGAAAGTGTAATCTTGTTGCACCATTCAACTCCCAGTGAAACCAGTGGGAATTTTGGTATGTGACTTTAAGGGAATGGAAACAGGACTTTGAGAACTATCTGAATCAGAAAAGCGTAAAAATAAGAGGAAGTCACTCATCCATGTATCCAGCCTTGCTTAAAGGAAGGGTTTGCATTTGCCTCAAAGTAATTGCCTGTGTTTCACAGTCTAGAGCAGAAACAAAGCAAAACAAAAAACCAAGCGAGAGTGTGGGAGAAGTATCTTTCTGTCTCCTCACCTCAAAGAACTGAGACATCTGGGGAATAGCCAGATTTCATTGTTGTTGTTTTTTGGTTGGTTGGGGTGTTTTTTTTGGTGTGTGTGTTTTTTTTTTTTTTTTTGTTATTTGTTTGGTTTTGGTATGTGTGTGGTTTTTTTTTTATTTTTCCTTCTGTTTGGTTTTTATCCTAGGAAAAATGCAAAAGGCAATTCTGACTCAGAAACTGTAGAGTAGAAACAAAATATGGAAGAGTAAGAAACATGGAAGTTAAATTTGCAAGTTCAGGATTAAGAGAGTTTTTGAAGTTTCTTTCTTGTCTGTGTCCTGGAGGCGGGGGGGGGGGAACAACGACAGAAGTACAAACAAAAACCCAAAACCAACAACTTCTTATGATTTCATGTAGAATAGATGGGTACAAAGGTTTATAAATTACATTAAAATGCAAGCAGATTGTCATGATTTTTGAGTTTGATTTCTACATCAGCTATAGACTGACTGCCTGTTGCGTAGAAAAGACAACTCATGCTTACCTTTTGCCTTTCATTTTTCAAGTGCAACTTCTGAGAAGAAGCCCACTATTGATTTGTAGTGTAGCAATGTCCAGAAGCACGGTCTAGTCCAGTCTGATGTTGGGCCTTACCCTTTTAGTGCTGTACCGGGATGTAAGGTGGTGTAAGCATTAATTAATTTAGTAATGAAGCTTGTGTTTCTGAGGCAGATTTTGTCAGAGTTTACCTTATGCCACAGGTTTTCAGAGACCCTGGCAGTAGTGTTCATCTCACTCAACTGTGGATGCCTACAGTGCAGATATCTGCATTTGAATTAGGCTGTGGGAAGAAATAACTGCATGTGCACCAGCTGAGAGGCAGTTTTTCTAACTGGATGTCAATGTTCCTGTATGTCTAGGCTCAGTTACATTACGGCATACTCCTCTTCCACTCTCATTACCTCAAATGATGGAGAGTTCATTATTTTAGATGACTACGGTATATGAATTCATCTCCATGAACAGTTACATACACACACAATCACTCCCATCACTATCGGAACCTTACCTGACTGTCTCCAAGCACCTTCAGTGTGTCTAGTTTGTCATGCCCACTTGGTGAAATTCAGAGCAATAGAAAGTTACTCTTTCTCTTTTTTTGGTTCGTAATCTGGCATCTTAGGTTTACAAGGTCACAGTTTATATCATTTAGGTTCTCTTTGCTATTTGAAAATATGACCTGTTCATTTCTGTGTCAATAATTAGGACAAAAGGTGCTTCTGTCCTTACTTTCAGACACACCTATTATAAGCTGCAAAAGCAACTAAAGATTGGCAGCAAACCTGATGTTAAGCCAAAGCTAATTCCGGATTTTCTTTTCTCGAAGGCAAAACAAACAAAAAAATAAATGTACATTTTACTAGTTTAAAAGCCTAGAAAAAGAGGACTTGCTTCTAATCTTCTCATCTGTTTTCCCTGAGATAAATGGCTTTGCTTCCTGCTTTCCCCTGAAAGTAAAAACTTTTAACAAACCTTTTCATGGGGCTGGTACCTTTCTGCTGCACTCTAAATTCCCACTCTCGTTATCAAGTAGGGGACATTATGTGGAGCCAGGACTCGCTCCCTACAGAGAATGTTGTTTGTTGTGTTTTTCTTTGGACCTGCAACCCTACTGAAAGCAGGAATCATAGTTACCTTTCTGCCACCTGAATGATGGCTTGTATAGGGCAGTCATAGCTTTCCTTCCCTCTCTTACCAATATTGCTTAATTAAACATCAAGGAGCATGTTGGATGGCCGTCCTCTAAAAGCACTTTCAATAGTAACACCAAAAACGAACAACTCCTAGTACTAAGAACTGCTGCAACTGAATGTCATATTTTACTCTCCTACTATCTTTTCCAATTCTTTACATTCTTTGATGCAATAATTGGTTGTGCATTGAGCCCAGTCATTTGTTTTGATGACTTTTGGGTAATGACACCACCTTACTCCAACCTTAGATTTGGCCTAAGGCTAACTTTTAAAGTTTTTGTGATGAGACAGTCTCTTAATTTCCTGCAGTTTGAAGCATTAACACAAGAATAAGGTGAGACTGATGCAGCAGGAGATTCCCTTGTTCCTTGGCAATATGTCCCCGGAACATTGCATTTCCACAGGAAAATGCTGTGAGGCATTTTTACTGCTTTTTCAATGGCTGGATACTATGGCAACTCGTCTACCAACTCTAATGATCCCTCAATGTCCATTACATTGCAGGTGTGTTTCTGGATCAGTTTGGGCTATTTATGTGATATGACAAGAAATCTTTAACCTCACTCATTCACTTTCATCAAGAAATTACTTTTAGCTCAGTCCTATTGTTTGGATCACAAAGGGTGTGCCCATGATCAACGGCTCCATTGCATTGCTATATATCTGAGATTTATATTCTTTTTCCATCCTAGAGCACTTTGGGTCACTTCTTACATGGATTCATTTGGTGCATTATTGTTGTTGTTACTGTTGTTGCTATATTAGCTCCCAGGCTATTTTTTTATGTACTCTGGCAGGCAGACTGGCAGCCCTCTACTTCTCTGGGGCCAGACCTGTAATCTGTGTGAGGGAAAGAGCATCTAATCATCAAGGAGAGCATGTGGTCAGCAGCAGCCAGCCAGTAGAGAGGTCCATAATCCCTGAGTAGAGAAAAATAAGGGTAATTTTCTGAGACCACAGTTATCACACTCAGTGAAGGAAAGAAGCCATGAGATAACAAGGCAGTAGGCCAGAAGCAGCAGGTTGAAAGTGGGCTATAGAGGGATGATTGATTAGGAGCAAGCTGCCAAAAGGGGGTCACATGCACCTCTTGCTGATGCTGCTACAACAGTATCTGTAATGTGAAGCACATGTAAAGCAGTGATGTGTGGTTGACACTATTATCTGTTGGGGGCAGATCTAGGGCTCTGCTGGGTGAGTGGGCACTATGTCTTGGCTAATACCGAGTGGTAGCAAAATGACATGGCTTACTTGTACATGGATGTGCATGGACTTACAAGGACATAGCAACGGTAGGGACCACAGTGTGCCTCTAGCATCAGCTGTGTTCCTTCCTAAACTTGCATGATGGGGTGTATTACCAGACAGCTAAGAAGTGGCAACAGACATGACATAACAGACATTACTTCTAATCTCCTCTAACCTGGTCCAGCTTCTTTAACTCAAAACAGCTGAAGTTCTGGCTTTCAGAAATTGACTGCTGATCTTTTTAAAAAAAAAAAAAATTTTTGAAATTGAGGATGCAATATGTATGCTGCTGACCTGAACATATGTTACAACCTGATAATAACAGAATCATCACTCAGCAACACTTCACAAATGAGTGTACTGCTTAATCTTTCTGTGCCAAATCATGGCTTCCTTAGGACTGCCTTATCACTCTGAGGCATTGCCGCCTCCTCTGTTACCATTAACTGTCCTGGATGATTACAGTCCCAGAAAAGCAGCTATAGATTCACGTAGGTGAAAGGCTGATGTACAGGAAATTCGAATGGCCACATATTTTGCCATTTTTCCAGAGTAAGTTTTAAGTAAATCTGACACACTCCTTTCCAATAGTCCTTCACACTATGGCATATCAGTAAGAAAGAAAAAAAAAAAAAATCAATTGTAATTTTTCTCCTGTGGGTGGGGTGAAAGAGACAGTGAGATTATTAGTATCATTTCAACTGCAAATGCTCATCAAGCACCTGGATAGCAGTAACGTAAGAGTACAAGCAAAATGTAATTCAGGTAATTTCAATGGCAGGAATGGAAAGCCATCTCATTCTGATTTTGTGACTTTTTATGATATGTAAATGACATTTCTAAAAGCGATACGATAGCTTTTTAATTGGTTTCAGTACAAATCACAGTCAACAAAATCTGCACAGCCATGTATATAGGCACAATGTTATTAGTAGGACAGGAAAATTCCCTTTGTGTTGTGGGGATAGGCCACCAGTCAGAGGCACAAGTGCTTTCTATCTGCTGCCTCAGCATGTCTATTGGGATGAAGACTAAAGCCTAATATGAAGCTCATCTCATTTAGCTGTACACTTTCCCTTGTGCAGAAGCACCAAGTGCCTTGCACAGAAATATCATGTAGGTCTAATGAAATCTATCCTGGTTGTTTTTTTCAGCAAAGCTCCACTGCCAATATACTGGGGGAGCTAACATAACTTGTTACAAAATTTAAGTTGCGGCGATGACAGCATATTTTAGAGATACCAAATACTAGCTTAAAATTACCTAGGTCAAGTATCAATAGTAGCCTTTGGAAACACAATGCTCAGGGCAGAAAAATGTTCCTAGTTCTTGAGTAGAAACAAATCTATTTTTCTAAAATGGTGACTATTATCATCCTGAATACGTTTTTTACCCCTAACAAAGATGGAATTTACTTGTTCATTACCTAAGAACTTTTATGCAGCTTTCTACTCTGGCTAAGTATCAACCATTTTCCTAGATGATTCATAATCTATAAAGTGGGACAGTGTTCCAAGTTAAAGTTAGATATATTTTTGAGACTTCAATTTAAAAATATGTTAATTTACAAGTGTGGATTTTTATGAGGGAAAAATCCTGGATGTCAAATGATCTGCTGGTGACTTAAATCTCTCAAACCACTAAGCCCCACATAATCTCTAAGAGCAATAGCTCTGCATTCAATTTGCTACTTCACAAGTCAGCATCTTTTCTGAGTATTTGAGGAGAAATTATTTTAATGTCAGCTAACATGGGACTGCTGATCTGTAATCCCCAATCAGCAAAACCCACATATCTAGTCATACATGCACAGCATACATTCATTAGTTGACAGATCATGACGGATATAAAGTTCACAAGATTTTTCAGCAATATTCTAACAAGTTGTTGTCATCTTCGAATCATCCCATTCTCACAATATCTGTTACGATTGCCTAGCGCTCACCTTGTGATGCTCTATTAGTCAAAACATCTCTTTGCCCATATATTCAAATGAGCTGTAGAGGTTATTAACTTGCCCTTGGCAAAAAGATTTAGTTTTCTAGGGCAAATGCTTTTATAAATTCTGTGTGTGACAGTTTTATTACATATTGTAAATAGAACACCCTGCCAGATTTTTATGACAGCTATCACTAAGTCATTCAGACCTTATTACTTTTCAACCCTTCACATACCTTGAACATTTTTAATTTTTTTTTTAATCCTTAACCGGCCTTGCTCTGCTTAATGCACTTTTCTTACTTCCCTAGCCAGTTTTATTTACTAACATGGCTATTTAAAACATTTTGTATTAATAAACATTTTATCTAGCAGAAAAACAAGACTGTATTTTAATTTGTCTCAGACATACATTAATTTCCACATTCTGCATTTGTAGTGATAGACTCATTTAAGCTTGTACAGTCCCTGCTAGCAGTTAATGTAATAGTTTCTGTGCTTAGCTGCATACCTATCCTGGGTCCCACTAACTCTAATTGAGTGAATATTATGCTAAAGGAATGCAGTTATTGACTTACTTTTACGTTCTGTATTGCAAAACAATGTATGTCTTGTGAATAGAAAAGAAAAAGCCATACTGGTGTTAAGACCTACTCAGACATATCTAGTTACTCCATATTTTATCAATTCATTTCTCTGATCTTAAGGATGCTTTCAAAGAATGAAAAAGATTTGTTGAAGATAGTTTATTTAGATATGTAGTTTATTAGCAGTGGAAATCTCGAGTGCTAGGCTTTGTGAACACAGACAATAAAAACAACAGTTCCCATATTTATTTTTTTTTCTTTGAGATGACAAACGTAACAGGAGGAAGAAAAGTATAAGTTTTGGCAAAGATACAGTAAAAGTGAAGAGTAATTGCTTATCAAAAGTATGTAAGGGACACTAAGGACTAAGTTCCTAAAATTTATAATCCTTTTGATACTCTGATGCTTTTCAAACATTACCTTCAATAGTAATTTAAAATGCATCAAAGCTCAGTCTCTGGAGAGCCCACTGGTAAGAGGGCTGAGCTGCCAGGTGAGGGATGTTTCACTGCCAGGGGAAACAGCTATGGCCCTTCATCTCTGGCCATAGACCTTGGCACTAGTCTCTTCTCTTGTGCCTTGATAAACCAAGCCTTAACTCTCCCTTGGGGTGTCATATGAGGACAGATTGGAGGCATGGCTCATACAGTCATTAATTGGGCAAAAATTAATGTGCTGATGGAGCTTCTGCTTCCTGAAGGTGGTAGGAAGGTGGTATGGTAGGCTGTGAAAGCAGGGAAGTTTCAAGTCCCTTCTGGTTTGCTGCTGCTGCTGCTGACAGATAGGGCACATCTTTTTACAAGATGCAGTTCTGATGAGTCAGAAAAAAATTCCTTTTCATAGAGAGTTTTGAATTGGCTATAATGAAGCCTCATTTGGAAATTCACTGTATGTCACTCCTTTCTCTTTATGTTTCTTCGAGTATATGAACTTGGATTCTTATAAAGGAAAGAATCAGGTGATTTGCAGTTTTAAAGTTGTTTGTTTTGCTGTCTAGGCAGCTTACAGTAGTTAGGTCACATTATGATAATTAGCCTATTTATAAGTTAGCTAACGGAGTTCTTTGTTTTAAGCACTATAAATTCTAAAATTAGTGAATAAAGCTAGAAGCCCATTTTCAGATCCATTTAGACGAAAGGTGCTATATAATTTTAAAGCTATTATAAATGATTGAAAGATGTTTTCATAACTGCTGTGAGATTGTACAGGAATGTGGAATAGCATTTCAAAAGATTTCAAAATTAATGTGGCTGTGGGTATGCACTGGAGAACTGCTGAACCTTCACTACAGCTTCCTTTCTGCCTGTTTCAGTAATCAGGTACTCATTTTCATGCTGACTTCCTCCACTTTCAGTCCTGAATCTTCCGGTCCCTCTAAAAAGCCATTGCATTCTTTTTTTTTAATTTTATATATACATATATATATATAAACACATACACACACACCTTGGTTTTTTTGATATTTTTTTTTTTTTTCATTTTATAACAGTAGATTGTAAGCTGTCTTTATGGTTAGGGATGGGCATCCAGGGGGATCTCTGTCTCTGTTAAGTGAATAATAGTGTTATAAAACTGCTCTTGAAAACAAAACCAGACTTGACTTCTATATTATTACATGTTAGGATATGCTAGTTATATTTTCATGGTAAAGACTACATTGTTCGTTGCAGTAAAAGCAGTGCTTCAGGCTCCTTATAGTAAGAACTATACAGCACGTTCTTCTGGTAATGGTGATATTTGATTTTAAAAAAATTGCTAAGGATGCATTTGCTGCTGAATCTCTTAATTATATTTGACCTAACATTTACTTTTAAATAAGTGCTTTAAGAGATTTTGCCATCTGTCAGACTCTTTTTTTTTAGTTGTTTTTGAAACGTTCTCACTTGTGGAGAGAGAGATGCGGGTTCTTTAATGTCTCTTCACAGTTAAAGCTAATGGAAATCTTGCATTTGTGCTTAATGCAAAGTACTGGCTTTAAATAATTAACTCTCTTTGGACGTTGTGTAGGTGATAGATACCAGTTTCTTCTGCCTAGAAAGTTGCTTCAAAGCTTCTATATAAGGAAAAGAAAAAGAAACTTTTGAAAGATGTTCTAAGACTAGGGGAATAGATTTCAGCAAGAATTCTCCCTATAATAACCCATGAGTCTCATTTGTCAAAGAAACTGTATTTTTTAAAAAGGACTCTTGAAAACAGTAATCATCAGATAAACTCCTAGGTTTTCAAACAGTATCTTGCATTTAGTCTTTCAGTTCTCATTGGCTTTTCGTTGTGGTGTGTCTCTTCTTCTCTGGGACTTCTCTGCATCATTCTTATGCTGAGGAAAGAATGGGAGAATGAATAAGCACCTAGTCAAAGATGAAGTACCAAGAAACTTAATTAATTATGCAGCCTACACTTTGAAAGTTGGTTAACCAAAAGATTTTTCTCTTTTAAGTTTTATTTCATTATCTCTTCCACTGAGTGTATTTTTATTTCCTTTATGTTTCTAGCATTGTGATACCTCAGGGTGAGTTCAATAGAATTGTTACATCATTTAATACAACAGGATGTGATGTGATGCAACTTGATATGGCACCAGAAAATAATAAGGTACAATGCATTGCAGAAGGCATTTGAAAATTCTGATCATTGCAGGTAGAAAATAGCCAATTTGAAATTTGACATGTGCATATCTTCATTTATACTCTCTAATTATGCTATAAACAAACTTAATTCTCTATAGCACTTTGAAATAGTTGGCAATTATTCTTTTCAGACTAAAGCATTTCCTTAGGCAGCAAGAACTTCACTTCTTCATACATCAACATGTTATTGTGTTAATGTGCCTATTATTGTACCGTTTTGATTGACAATGCTAATTACGATTGTTGTTGAACGTAATGTGATTTTCTAGCTGACAGTGACCATTTAATAAATGGGAAAAAACTTCACTACAAAAGCTGTAAGCATTTAAATGTGAACTGCTTTCCTTTTTCACAAAATCCAAATGTTATTTATCTTGAACAAAGTCTTACCTTATTGTACCTTTAACACCATTTTAGATAGTGTAGTTATCCTCAAATAATCACACGGGTGGGGAATTAAAGGCAATCTATTAAATAAAATCCACAAGAAATTGGAAGAGTTCACAAATAACAAGCCATGGGACACAGTTAGAACTCCTTCTTTGCAATCTGTTAATCTGAATGTAAAAAAACCCAAACAGTTGTAGTTTAATTGCAATAAGTGATGTGTCTGAAAGTTGGGATAATTCATACATAACTGAATCTTTTTATTCTGCTGAGCAAAACTATTCACTGTTCCAGAGAAAAGAAAGAGATGTTGATAATTCAACTTACCTGAAAGCAAAACTAATGAGCATTTGTGTAAAATCAGTGTAGACAAGCAAAATTCTTGTAAGAGAAGGATTCAGCTGTGTGAATGGATTTGTTACTCCTATTTATACAGTTAAATTTGTGCTTACCCATTGTTGAGAAAGTTGTCATTAATGTTTCTATTAATTATTTTACTGTGGCAGATTAAATTATGGCATTTGACCTTTGTGAGGGTAGAAAGGGTCCTCTGGACTTACATTGTGCTGTTTGAAATCAGAGAGCTACTGCCCTAATTAAACTCGCAGGAAGTATCTTTCCAATTTCATTTAGCCTTATTATTTCAGTGTCCCCCTTAACCCATAGGATAATTAATTAGCATTAGGAGCCATATGCTCGCATTGTTCATTCAGCCTTCTGAACAATGCTTGTGATTTTTTTGTAGGGTTCAGCAGCACTGTCTCATATCCAGGTGTCCAGAGAAACAGTGCCTGTGTCCCTCAGAGGGTCATGCCACCCCTCCGAACACCTCTAGCTCTGCAGAGGGAACATGGTAGCGATGCCTGCCAGAGGAGTGCAGATTTCTGCTAGGGGCAAAACAATTTAGGGATAAGTAATTGTAATGATAAATATAGTTATAACCCCTTGTGGGTGAGGAAAGAAGAGTTTGGCAGGGTACAGGAAGAAGAAATGGAGGAAAAAATAACAACTTAAAGCCCTTATGGGTGGACAAGACAGAGTGGTGTGGGTCTGCCATTGGAAAGACAGTGCTGAGCAAGGAATTTTTTTTTTTTCAGAAAACAGGGAAGAAAGGGTAGTAGGAGTTTGGGAACAGAAAGAAATGGTAGTGTAGAAAAGGCAAAAAGCATGCTGTCCTGTTTAAAAATAGTATAGGAGCTGCTGCCTTGTTATCATGGAGACTTGCACAGACCAGTTGAGCCTGCTGGAGATGAGTAGAGCCCCAGCGGGGTCCAACTCTCACTGTTGATTACAAAAGGAAATTTGGGCTACCAGGGTCCTAATTTAGACCTCTTCTGCAATTGTTGAAAACTACCAGGGTTTTGGGGTGGAGTCTTACTCTTCCTGGTTTTGCTGCTGCTTTGCACAGTATAGCACCAGCCTGGGTTGCTAAACTGTGATTACTGTTGTAAGTATAAATAAAAAGAAGAATTATTCCTGCTGTTATTTAAGATATATCTCAAACAAGCTAAGAGCTCCAGAGTCTTCTTGATAGGAGAACGTGCAAATTAAAGTAATCCCCCGCACAAGAATAAAAAGCCAAACTTTTTTTTTTTTTCCCAATATTCATCTGTGTTTAAAATAGACTATGCTGTACACCAGAAAATTTTGGATAACTGTGGAAGCAAGATACCTGGACACTTGTGGGATATTTTTAATTTTCCTTTATTGCAGATTTTTAGTTTGATAATCAGTGCTAAGTAAATTCACTGCCATTAGGTCTTAGTTACATCCTTTGTTGTTTGCATTACTTCCTACTGTTCTTTTCAGATTTTACTGTGGCAGGGCCTTCCTGTAATAGACAGCTTGGTATCAATTAGCACTGACTCTAGAGGAATTCAGGATTTCCAAATCTAACCTGGTGAAAGCCTTCACTTTGGCTTCCTTAAATTCCCTGTTCCTATTTTTGCCTGGGATTCCTATCATAAGCAAGTGCTTAGATCAGGAGCCAGATCTCGCCCTCAGCACCTTCTCCTGTGGCCCCTGTGCTGTCACATTTGCTTGTTCTCTACTGATGCTGCCCATGAGCACAGTCCTGGTAGGGTCAACTGGGAGCACATCCAAGCCTGGTACAGCGCATTGACCTCAGTACTGCTCAGATGGAAGGGAAGGGATGGAGCGGGCCAGCTGTTAGCTTGCTTGAGTCCTCTGAACTATCAAAGCTTGTAAACCCCACTTTCTTTTCTTGCCTTTTAACACAGAAGATTAGCATTAAATTAGGCAGTTAAGGCCTGGCATTCTTGTGGGCTTTCAAAGAATATGCACTTGAATATACATTCATTTTCAGACATATAGTGAAGTTGAATATTCGTGCATATCACTATATGTAAGTGCATTATGCTTATCAGTCGTTAGAATACTTGTATTTTAGAATATTTGAGCTTTTACTCTAAAGGAAATTAATTCCTCTCCTCCCCTCAGAAAAGTTTACAAAGGGAAAGAAAATGAAGGTAGAAAGTCTTGATGAAGACATGTAAGACTACTCTGTGTGGGATTTTGCTACTATTTATGAAAAAATAAATGTAATCTTTGATAGGTGAGAAATTTTTAATACCTCAAATCTCTAATTATCCAACAAGAAAACGTAATTTTATATGTAATAAACGTATGGAGTAATATTTGGTTAGTTATTCATATATGATATCATTGTATCAGTTAACATATAGAAATGTGTCTTGAAATTCCTCTACTTTAAATGTGAATAAAAAACTTGATAGAACAGTTGACATGTGACAGCAGTTTATCTGATTTATTGTATCTGTCCACTCCCAATAACACCTTATGATATATTAGCCTTGGACTATTTTTTTAAGATACCCAGGGAGCTGCATGTGTCCATGTACTCTGTTGCGTTTTCTTTTTTGTGTTTTTTCTAGAGGCCAATCAACAATCACATTCTCTCCACCCTGCTGTTTTGGAAAAGGTGGAAAACATTGATTTATTTGGGAGGAGAGATGCAGGGAAACACACAGGTGCACACACTAATTCATGTCACAGCTGACCCAGTCATGGGATTACTCTTCCATCCTCATAATTGCCATCTGACTGTAAATGACTATTATATCCAATTTTAGAGAATAAAACAGTGCTGTATACATGATCAGTGAGTTCCAAAATTAAGCTCCAGGATAAAACACAGAAGCAATACCTACAGTATGACTTTCTACAATCATGCTCTGCTGCTCATCAGTGTATGCAGACAAGGCTGTACTAGTCAGGATTTCCACTCTCCTGCGTGCTTATCCACACTGACTGCATGTATCCTGTCATATCCAAAGCCAAAGAAAAAAGAGACTACCAGTCTTAATAAACTTTCATATTGCGATTTTCCCTTCCTAGGTGCTTTACTTCAAGACCCCAGCTTTACCAGTTCAGTTGAATGCTTTTTAATTTACTGAAAGTTTTTACAATGCTCTTTGATGAGAGAGATGGATGTAGACCAAAGGGAACTAAGGTCTTTGTCTAACAGCAGCTGTAAAAGTAAAATGATACTGAAACTGATAAATGTGATAAAAGCACTTAAGTGATAGTAGGCATTAGTAAAGAATGACTGTGACATTTTAAACACGTACTTTTTAATTTACACCTGAGTATTTCCTTGCTTAGATGTTGTCTTGTGCTCTTTCCTAGAATAATTTTTACGAAACATAATAGGAAGTAAGATTTTACACTATTTTACGAATGGAGATCTGAGGAACAGCTTAGTTTGTTTTCCATAAGAAAAGTTTAATTCATAGTTGGAGGCGTGGGAGGTTTGGTCCATCATGAATGGAGCAGCATGCTGCCACGTGCTGCGGCAAGCTTCCCCAGCTAATTCTTAACCTGCTCTTTCTGTATAGCAGGGTTTGCCAAAGATTCTAAAAAGCAGGGCCTTTCTGCTTCCAGGTTCGTGATGAACCATAAGGTATTCAATTCAGAGGTGACCATTTGGAGCAGGGCAAGCACAGCTCCTTCTGCCACGCCCCGCCCCGGGAAGAGGAGCTGCCCCTTCCCGGTGATGGCTGCAGCGCCATGAGATGCAGTGCTCGCACCCCCTGCCCCTGCCTCCTGCTGCCCAGTCTGGCAGGTCTTGGGGGTTTCTGGAGAGAAACCTGATGCTGCACAGCTGCTGTGTGAGAAGATACAGAGACAAAAAATAAGGCTTTACTTGTTTTGTGCCTCTGGTATATCTGTAACCATGGAAGGTTTCTTTTTTCTGGTAAACCTAGCTCTTTCTAGATTATTATTTTAAATTTTTGAATTTACACAAAAATAAACCCTAAAATAGAAAAATCTATGAATTATCACTAAACCCCAGATTTGTGTCTAATTTTCTTTGATGCAGTTGAACCAAGCACCAGTTATATACCTTCTCATGTGGCTGGTATTTCAAACAAGAGCATCTACTCATAAGAAAACCCCACAGCTGCCACAAGGGATGATCCTAAAAGTCCCTTCTTGCCTTAAAATCTATTCATTGGAATAATCAGCATAGGGGTCCTTATAAGCCTGTAGGATTGCTGCAGCGATTTGCATATTTTAAAAAAAATTGATATGTACTGTAATACGAAGATACCAAAGACTTGGATTAACCATTTTAAAAGGTTTTTGTATTGTTTGAACACTGAAAGTTTCTCTAAGTATTCCTCAAATTAGGGCACTCTACTGTGTAGGATAAGGTGGCAACACCATTTTGTCTCAGGCTCTGGGCTAAACTAGACTGTGTATCCTAAAACAGGTCACTTCCAACAGTGAATATAAACTAACTCTTCAATTGTTCATTATAGACCTGACAGTCTGATTTGCGTTTATCATGTACTTGTTAATCTGTGTCCTTAAATGAAGGCTGTGTATGGCTTTGAGCATCATGCATTGCAGCTAATGAGGGGAATTGATTTCTAAAAATCCTCCTCTAAATCATGAGTTCAGCTACAAACTGCCTAAGTCTTCAAGCTCGGTTTGTGTCTCTGATGCGTGTTTGTAAATTGCCCATTCCTCTTTTACACTTGGTGAGAATGAAGCCCTAAGGCATTAGAAATTGTGCAGGTACCTCTGTGATAAAAGCTATGTAAGTATGTAGATAGATTAATACATGGAGTACAACGACATATGCTATGACAGTGATATGAGTTAAGAGCCAAAATCTGACAAGGTTTTTGTACTTATTAAAGTATTTCTGCCATTAACTTAATGCAAGCCAACAGGAAACAGCTGCCTACAGTTTAAGTTTTATTCCTTCTACATCATTCTCTGTTTTCTGAAGCAGCCACATGGTAGTGTTATTTTATTTACATATAAGTTATACAGACTTTGCGTCTGAAAGTCTTACAGGTACTGCATAAGAGCTTGCTAGTTATTATCTCAGAATGGTATGCAGTCTGCTCCACAATATGATGTGTGGGTTTGTTGTATCTTCTTTCCTCATGGAAAGTCGAATCATCATTTTAAAAATTTGGTCTTGTCATTTTACAGTGCTGGCCATGCTTTGATGTATAGTTATAATCACTTGTAAGGGGCTATTGCTAATGCTGACAAATTAGTAGAATGCCAGGTTGTAACTATAAATTGTGGTTAGCACACATATTGATCAAGGTTTCTGCTAATTTCACTTGTGCTTACCTTGAAAAGGAGAGGCCTACGGACTCGCTTAGAATTGCCTACTTGTTGCCTCACACTTGATCAGCAAAATCCTCTTCCTCACAGAAAATAGAAATTTTAAGGGATTTATTTTTATTTTTTGTATGCTTCATGAGGAGCACTGGAACAGATATGAAAATCTCATCTATAGTATGTAGGTCTCATGGTTCAAGTAGGTACTTCATAGGTTCTACCCACAGACATGTCTGAAACTGTGCCAAGCCATGGGTCTGACTACCAGAGCAAGGGAACATTTCTTTCTTCTTCTTCTTGGTCTAAGAGTGACACCTGAATTACCTCCCACATATGCACCTGAGGTAGAAGTCCTTCCCCGCTCCTCTGCTCAGCAAGCAGGTACTGTGGCAGTAGGAGCTCTCTCACCACATCTGGACTTCAGCTTCTGTGAGGACCCATCGACAAAGAAGCTTAAGATAATGTTAAAAGCATTGCATCAAGAAATCCCTTGGAGCTGTGATCTTCTCATGAATAGTACATGGACCGGATAAAGCCCAGTTATCCATTGCAATTCTTTTTCTGAACTCTATTAATCATAAACTTAATTTCAGTTTATAATTTAACGATCGGATTTGCTCTAGATTATTAGGGTTTGAAGGTCAAGCCAGATGTCATTTGAAAGTAGTTTTCTCTTGATTTGCAATCGGGTTTCTAAATTGACCTGCAACCTTACTGACATATAATGTTAATGAACTACACATGGCTGGAATATAGAGAGATGCAAATACAGAGGTTTTTAGAATTTTGCTAGAATCAGTATTTTATCTTTAATTCTTTTTGACATTTAACTTAGATGAGTCTTACATGCATATTCCTGTGGGGTAAATTAGATCTCTTCATTTATAAATATCTCTTATCATGGAACATCTTTTATTTGAGAAACTGATAAATAACAGGGGAATGAGTAAGCCACTGAACCAATACAGGCTGAGAAATGAGTTACCTGTATTTTCTTAGTCCTGTGCCAATTGCTTGAGGTAGGATAGCATTGAGTCTCTGTTATTTGATGTCACTGTAGTAAAGAAAGGTATTTTAATGAAGAAACCCAGTGCAAGATTAAAAACATTTAAGTACTTTGCCTGCATTTAATAAATAGTTGTTTACAAAAAAAATAAAAAAAAATCACTGTCACTCATGTCTGTCACAAGATCAGTTATGAAATTATGTAATCGTTCAATGAGCTGTAAAAGGAACAGAGGTTATTGAGGAACACTGATATAATTCAAACTTGTTGCATGTAATCACAATATATATGTGGGTTCCCCAAGTCTATAAATCAGAGAAACACATAATGTCTTTGGTCAGAAGAGACCTTCAAGATCATCTAGTCCAACCTTCGACCCAACACTGCAAGCTCACCACTAAACCATGTCCCTAAGCACCAGGTCCACACGCCATTTAGATGCCTCCAGGGATGGTGATGCCACCAGTGCCCTGGGCAGACCATTCCAATGTTTGATAACCCTCTCAGTGAAGAAA
>WUAM01000317.1:1038307-1048937 GCA_024336885.1 Actenoides hombroni
TTGTCTGGCGTGGTTCACTTCCAATCTTAGATTTCACTGCCATCAGTTAAATGACTTTGTCAGCAAAAGTGTTATCATAAATAAAATAACCTGTAGTGTAGCTGTAAAATATTTCTTGATATCTGACTGGTTTAGTCCTCATTGAACTGTATTAAATTAATCCACTTCCATTTTTTATAACTGTTTTTAGGCAAAGACAGGGTTTTTGTTGTTTTTTTTTTTGTAGTGTTTGGAGTCTTTTGTAAAACACAAAGATGGGCTAAGGCAGTAGAATTTTGCTTTGGAGAATGTGTTCTGCTGTTTTGTTCCTGACTTCAAACTGCCTTCCTGAAATACCAATTTTGGTAAAATATGGGATCCTTCAATAAAAATTATGTCATCTTATATTCTGGGGAAAGAAGATTAATTTCAGAAGTTGTTTTTTTTTAATATTAAAATACCTTAAAAGATGTAGGAGGGTATATGAGAAGATAACATAATTAGAAGAAAGCTATAGCAACAGTCTGCGCTTCATGAAGCTTAAGTATATGATGTCTCTTCTCAAACTTTGAAAAAAGTTTTGCTTTAGCAACACAGCAATGGTATGAAACATTGTTAGTCTAACTGTACTTTTTATTTGTGAAAGTTGTTAAAGAATTGTCAGGATGATGGAAAATAATTCTCTCTGTATGTATTTAGATATGAGTTTCTGATGGTGTCATGTTCCAAAAGAGCAAGAACTTGGGGTTCTTCAGGTTTTTGATGCTCTACAGGTATATGCCATTTTGGGGATTAATTATGTATGCTGGAGTTTACTTAGAGCTTTCAAAGTCAAACAACTATCTGGCAGTTAAATCTCCCAAACTTTTCCCAATGGTGTATGAATATTAAGGAGTAAGGCATCCTTTTTCATTATCATTTGTAGAGAAGAAAAAGTCAGGAAAAAAGAAGTTGAGGTTACATTGAAAAGTTGAAGTTATGTAAAGACAGACTTTGCTTCCTTGGAACATGTGCATTTAAAGCACAAGAACTGTACTGGGACCTATTTAAGGAGCCCTTTGATGGCGTCTGCAGACACCAACCCCTTCCCAACAGTTGATTTTCCCTTACTTTACAAGTCAGAGACAATACTTCTTAAAAGTCTTCTGCAAACTTCTAGTTGTTTTTCAAAGTTTATGATTTATTTTTCACTCAATACCATGGATGTGATTTATTGCCTGTTGCACAGGGGGAATGAGACTTAAATTGGTGAAGGCAGATGTGAGAAAGCTGGGAGAAAGCATATGACGATTGATTTCAGGGATAGAGGGAAGCTTTATGGGGGCTATATCTGATAAGGCTAACTCTGCTTGGACAAGAAAAACCTCTTTTTTTCAATATGAGCTCAGATGGATGGACTTTGAATTGTTCAATTAGTAGTGAAAATGACACTGAGATTTAACCTGAAGGTTGTGAGATTGATCTCAATTTCATGGAAGTCAATGAGTGCATGCCACTTGCTTTCATAGATTTCATGTGGTTTTCAAGGCTACCAGCCAGGACAATGGTTTGGGGCTCCTGGCAGAGAGGGAGGGAGAGGTTGAAGAAACAAAATAAGTAGGTGGCATCTGCCCAGCCTCTCAGAGGAAGAGTAAGGCCTTCCCTTGCCTAAATCAGAGATCAGATCACCTGTACAACTGTTCCCAGTAAACGTTCATACAGGTATGACCTTATGATTTTGACTGACTTGCAACTTTGAAGAGTTTCAGTTCAGCATTTCTGACCTTGTACTGCTGTTCATAATACAGTATAAAAGGGAGAGGTGTGCTGGCATGGTATTGTAGTGTCTGCTGCCAAATTAGAGCATCCTTTGCATCCTGTTGCAAAAAGGAGAGCTTGTTACAGGTGTCAGGATTCAGTGTAAAATTGCTTTGATTCACCTCGATGCATGTGCAGTGAAAGGTCTGCTTGTGTCAGCATCCAGGCATGTGTGTGGGTTTGGGTTTGTGGCTGTCAAGACTGACACTAACCACAGAAGGCACAGGCTTTGGGTCATAATCTTGGTATTGTAACTTTTGAGAGGCCTCTGGTACTCAGGAGTAGCCCTGTAGCGAATGCTCACTTATGGGGTACAAGAACGATACTTGTAGTCACTTGCACTTTAGGTGTTAGCTCACTGCATCTCTCACCTTGAGGCGGTTTCTTCCTGTTAAGTACATCTGTAGTGCATTGTTTGAAGCCAGAGCACCTGCCTCTGCATAGGGCGGAATTTTCCATGCTGAGAGAAAGAGAATTATTAGCTGCTAAACACATAGGCAATGACCTTATTAAATCAGTATAACAGGAAAAAATACTGAGGTGCATTATATTATTCACATAATGCAAGTGCCTTAACAAAATATTTACATGTATGCAAATTCCCAGTTGTTTTATTCAACCTCTGGGGCAGGCATGTTCAGCATAGATTTTTACACAGGCTGTCATATGTGTGCAAATGCATGCACACTTTTTTGAACACCTGGGCCTTGGAGACCAACTTGTTCTGCCTCCTTGGGTGGTGGTCTGCTGCTGTGCCAGCCTGTCTTATGAATCTGCTACGTGTTACAGTGCCATGATAAATTATAGCCCTTGCTGATTATCCACTGTCATCTGGCCCCTGGTCACTGGAGTGAAACCAATGAAAGATCACATTTCTTCCTACTGTGTTGCTATAACGCAACCTTAAAAGGCTGTAGGCGAAAACCTTATTATAAATTGTTTTATTCAGCCATGCTTATAATGCCACCTCTGCTGAGCCTGCAGCACAGGATAGCCAGGTAGAGAAGAATAACCCAACTTTAATTTTGCTCCAGGTGTTCAACCCTTTCACAGCAACAACAGTATTTTTCCTCCTTGTTTGACTTTTTTTGTTTAACATGCTCTGATTTTGTACAATTTCTCTGAAAGACACTTCGAGTCAAACATTTATGTAGTTGTTCTGTAATGCTAATTGTTTAAAGGGAAAATCATTCTTATGAGCTGAATGAGGTGGAAGGTAGTTAACTGTAATGACAAAAGCCATCATAAGAAGAGATTATGCTTTTGTTGCAAAACTGTGCTTGAAGGGTGGCCTTGATCGAAGTGGGATATTCTGACAATGGTGTGGAAGAGTGGGATTGGGGATAAGCTTAGCTTGGAAGGACTTGCATATAAATTTTTTCTCAGGTCATGAATATTAAGTTGTATTTTCTAACATCAGACAGAACAAACTGAAGCTAGGATTATAGCCTCGCTAAGTTCTTTTGCCTTGTGAATCAGTACCGTTAATAATGATGTCTGTAGGTCAGATGATGTTCTCTTTTATACCTATACAACATCATTCTATGTACCCTCTGGCCTTGGTTGTAGTCCAGTGGTTGTCCCTGGCATTGGAATGCAATGATCAAACAGTGCCTGATGTATGAGCTACAGTCAAATGCAGTCTGGTTTGTTTTGCTAGTGTGATCTCTGCAGTGCTAATAAAAGATAAAAAAAAAAAATTAAAAAAAAAAATTGAATGAATGAATGAATTCAGGTTTGTCAGTGATGGCTGTGGCAGATGTTATGTCTTGTGGTAGCTGTGTCTACATTTCATCTATTAACTTTTGATCCCTTTCTGTTGGCCGGTGAAGAAGCTCGCTGCCTGATGGGCTGTCTCCCAGTAAAAGCAAGACCAGACCCAACATACATAGGTTACTGTTGATAGTTTGCGTTTGTCTCCTATTGTAACACAGCTGGGCAGATGTAGCTTATGTATACTGAAGTGTAAATATTTTACAGCACAGCACTATAAAAAAGGTTTTTCAGCCTTATTTTACAGTGTAGAGATAGATATATTTCTCAGTATCTATATCTGTAATAAATATGAAAAAAGAAGGAATGTATGCAGAACTTGAATATATCCTTAAGTAGCAACTGGTTTTGTGCAAAAATCCAAGTTCATTTTAAATGCAACAGCAAATATTTGTGTAGCAGGAGTCTGTGTAGTGTTTGTCTCAGTGTTTCAGGCAAATGCTGATTATACAATACTTGCTGCCTCTGAAAGACACTCATAGATCCTTAGAGCTAGAGAAATCCTCTGTTTTGGCTTTATATTCAGAAAAATTAACAAAGGATGGAAGCAGGTGTGTCACAGTTGCAAATTGTTTTTTTTTTTTTCTGCTGTGTAGATGTTTGTTCTGAACTTGAATGTGATGGAGCAAACAACCCAACCAAGCCAGCCAAACCTCCTTCATTCTTTGCAAATGAGTTGCAAATCCTGGGCTCTGCAGAAAAATTACTCTGGTATTTAAAGCTGCAGGAATATGAGCAGTGTGGCATTTTGGCACTGCTTACAAACTGACACATTACACTCTTGTCTGGTAATTGTTGGTACTTTTGATTTGTGTGTGGTATCCAAGCTGATAAATGAGATCCTTCACTTGAGAACAGAAGTCGAAGGGAGAAGTGTCAAGTCACCACTACATCTTCTGTCTTGAATGTGTCCTCAGGGAAACTTCAATACTACATAAAAGGAAAAACAAGCTAATATCTTTAATAACTGCAATTAGTCAGGGTTTCTTTGTTGCAAGTCACCTGAAAAGTGACACCTTCAGCAACACTGGAGGCATCCCAAACATAAAACCCACTGGATCAATATTTGTTCAGAGAAAGCAGATGCATCTCTAGTCACCAGCAGTATTTACTGAGTGGTCTGTGCTCCATCTTGGTCCTCCTTTCTCATCTGAAATTTCAGACCCCATCTAATTCCGTCATCCAATAAAACTTGTCTTCTCCCAGCATTTTTGTTATATGGAGATGCCAAATAGTCTATGATTTAGTTGTCTTTTCCATGTTTAATTTCTGTAGTTTACATCTGGATAGATTGACTGATGTTAGTCGATTCTTCCTAATGAGGCTACTGGGCATTGCAGTGCCAAAGCGCTTTAAAAATTAATTGGAAACAGGAGGAGAAGAACAGCTCAGTAGTTCGTGGCTTCAAAGTTGTGGATAGTAAAATTTAAAGTGAAGAGGTCTAAAATAATCCTGAAGTAGGCAAAAACCTGGAAAACACCCAAAATGCTTTGAGGCTTTCAGATTTATAGACCTATTTTAAAATAGAAGGTGAACCTGGCTTATTTTTTCCTATAAGCGATATCCAAAATTTGTTTACTGGGAAATCAAAGCCTTTAAGTCA
Organism: Actenoides hombroni; assembly: GCA_024336885.1. Taxonomy (NCBI): domain Eukaryota; kingdom Metazoa; phylum Chordata; class Aves; order Coraciiformes; family Alcedinidae; genus Actenoides; species Actenoides hombroni. Next base: position 1,043,460 of record WUAM01000317.1, read on the forward strand.
CGCTAGGCAGGTTATGATTCCCATATGAATGAACGGGTACTTTTCAGTTTTGCTATCTCCTCTTTATAGCCATTAGAAGTAGGATCACAGGGAAAAAAAAAAAGATAGTTCAAGTATTTTCAAAGTTTAACTATTGGTCCACTTACACTTTGTGAAAATATATCCTGGTATTTTCTTTACCTGAAAGTTTCTTTGCCTTCAGTTATTCTATTTTCTTTTTTTCCCTCTCCTGTTGGATAGGTAGTGTGTGCCAGTTTTTCCAGATAATTTCATGCTTTGTTTTTGTATAAATGTTCTGTTTCTGGAGATAGAACAAAATAGGGTGTTGTAAGATAGCAAATATACTAGGATTTTTCCATACTAGAAAAGAGGTAAGTAAGGACAGAATTATTTGCCTTTTTTTTTTTTCCTTTCTCCCTTGTCAAAACACAGAAATGTGTTTTCATTGTGTAACAGAAGACAGTGAAATGTTTCATTAGTGTTTTTACCTCCTCTTGTGATTTATGACTTCATATAGTACGTTTCTTAGCGAAGCTGCTTCTTAGGAAACAACACATGTATGTTATTAAACAATTCATGTTAGTGTTAAATAGATAACATTGCATATTGTTACATATAATTATACGTATTTTAATATATTACTGTTTAACTATGTGTATAATTTGTTACATATAGACAGCAATAAAATTATTAGATACTGTTTAGAAAACTACATTTCAGAGTAGCAGCATAGCATATTATCAGTGCTGAAATAATTTAGAATCTTTGTGTGTAATGTCATTGATAAGATTATTCAAAGTTAATAATTTTTATTAAAAATACTGAAAAAAAAATGAAAAGTTGGTTTTCTCACATTGCTTACCAAATATTTCAGCAGTTTATGGTCGCCTATGAACTCCATCAAGCAAATGTACTTTTTGAACTAAAGTAATGTATGATTAAAGACTGGAATAAGTTATACATTTCTTCTGCACTAGAACTGATATATTGCTATACATCAGGATTCCATGTTGCCTTATGCAAAAAACAGAGCTACTAGTTATGATGAAAAGAGATCCTTTTTTGGGTCTCCGTTACCAGAGGAAGCCAAAATGAACATCCTATTTAGGCACTGGCGTTCAATGTTTGGTTATATTTGTGAAGAGGAAATATAAATGGTTTTCCAGAACACCTGCAATGGAAGTGCAGGTTGCACACTGGACAAGTACTAGTTTCTTAATCCTTGGAAATCACATGAATGGGAAGGAATTTCAAAAAGATCTTTGATTCAAGAAGGCTATATATTTATTTGGCAATGTATTATATTACAAATATTCAAAAATGTTCTTCCTATTGGTGTCTGTGACTAACAGAAATCCCCAGGAGGTTTCCATAGATATTTATAATGCCCTAAGCTGAAAGTATTTAAAATCAAAACAATTTTCATGCCTAAAAAGAACTGAATTAATTATGGCTTACAGCAATTTGGGCATTTCTATGTGCTAACATAGACAGTGGAAAAATACTCTTCATGCCTACATTGAAGGATGCAATATTTCTTGTAGTGTTTCGTGTTGATTATATTCTTTTGCAAAGTTATTTAGTTATGGACATTTTCATGATGCCAAATGCTAGCTGTATGTCATCTTTGGGAGAACAGAAAAGGGTAGGTAGAACAAAATAAAATACTTTTTATTTTGGGGGAGGGAGTGGACATTTCAGCTTCTATTTCCATTCCTTCTCATCTTAACCATGATTCTCTAAACAGTAATGTCTATCTTGCTCTGCAATCTATTTTTTTTTTAATTTTGATTGTCCAGTGCTGAAATGGGAAGAGTGAAGCCTGTGATTCTTCCTGAACTTCTCTAAATCTTAAGACAATGCTGCAATTTAAAAGTGCCAGGAAATGCAAGCATCTGCTACTGAATGCTGGGTTTGATACAAGACTTACTTCTTGCAGTTGCTGAAGGATCTTGTGAAAGTCTGTAGCCTTCACCATAGCATAAGGGGATCCTGATGTCAAATATAGTGGGCCAGAGAGTATGACAGCAACTAAGCAGTTGAGGCTTCTGTCTATCCCTCCTATAGTCTGCAAACAGGAGACCGCTCCAAGATATCACCCTTAAAAGAGCACATTGCTCAGGGGCTCTGATATCTAAGTTTCCATGAAGTTATTGTTGCTATTTATTCAAGCTTGAGGTTTTTAACTAAGTATTTGTACCAGTAGTCCTTTGTGCCAGATAGTGATTAGTAAAAAGAAGTAAAATATGTAAAGGAAGGGTGACCGAAGAATGATATAGCAACTGTATATTAAACTAACTTGGACATGTGTTTCTCTGAGTATCTCACTGCTTGTTTGTTAGTTAGGTTGCTTCCACTGAGTAAACATCTCAAAATTCTGTTAATTAAAAAAGAACCTGTGTATCTATTAATGTTGTAGGCATTTATAAACATAATTCCAGGTTAATGGTAGCTGCTGCCCTTTGGCTTCATGTACAGAATGAGGGAGAGGATATGCAGCTGATAATTCATTTTAAATACTGCAGGCTTTTCTTTTGACTTCATCTCATAAACACTAAATTAGAACTGGATATACTTAAGATGAAGTCAGCAAGGACATTTGTGAGCATGTAAAATCTTTGGTCTGAGAAAAGATTAGGGTAGGACTTTTCTTACTGGAATAGGTTATATGAAGGGAGGGTAAGTTGGGAAACTGATATGAGGAAAACTGAACAGGAATATTTTTTCCATGATGGAAAATTATCTCAAAATTATCAAGTAAACTTTTCAAAGACATAAGAGGAAGTATGTTTTTCAGACTGCAAGTAATGGACTCTGTGGAACTCATTGCCGGGCACTGTGGGGACGGAGAAAAGCATAAATTAATCCAAAAAGAATCTAGACGAAGTCAAGAAGTATAGGTCTATCAGTCTCTAATCTAACTTGATAGTTGTGATAGTCTTCGGTTAAGAAGTCTCAAAGCCTTTCAGAAGCAGAGGCTGGCATGCAGGGCAAATGGCAAGTTACACTAACCCTTTCTTATAATTCTTGTACTTTTTCCATAAGCACCTGAGGTTGACCAGTACTAAAGATGTAATACCTTTGGTCTGTCTTAATATATGTATTCTTCTGTGCTTAGAAAGCATTAAGTAGTCTCATACTCATGACTGGTGTGAACTGTCATGAAGGACCTTGGAGGGTATAAGAGATCGTGGCAAGGACTATTTGGATATCAGGGACATTTTTAGCTATAATGGGATCAGTTTGCCTCTTGCAGCTCTCGTAGAAGTTATTCTTAAAATAGTAACAGACATAAAGGTAGAAGAAGCTGCTTACTTTTCTCTCTGTTTCCGATATTGCACATCTAAAGCGTGAAATAGAATTACAAATCAGTTCTTTTACATCTCTAAAACACGACGTTGACTTAAAAATCGTAATACTTGAAGGAAAAATAAATGTTGGGTTTCTTTTATTTGTCTTTCTGATGTTTCAACCTATAATGTTTGTATAATCTTTTTTGAAACTATATCTTTTCTCTGGAGGCATTTCAACTCTGGAAAATTGAAATTCTTATGAACCTAGAAACTAGGATATTAAAAACCCCACTAAATTTCAGGACAACTTCTGTGTTGCCCTGAAGGTCTGCTCGTTCACTCTCAGTATATATACAAAGTGGATTTAATAACATACCTTTTGCAAAATTACCCAGAAAACCATTAGCAGAGTGGAAGTCTAGTGTCTTTAGACTTCCAACTGAAACAAATATGCCTGTGACCAACAGCCATGAAGTTTTCCCTTTTGCTCTTCTATTGGGTGGTCCTTCCCTTCTCCTGCCGCATTACTTGGGCTGCTGCTCAAGCAGTACCTGATCATGATGAGGCTGGCAGAGCTGACAGAAATCTGATAATCTCATAATACCTTCCAATAACTACTCCTTTCATTTATGCTGAAAATAGGTGTCCAGACTGAAGAAGTTGAACTCTTCTGCGCAGCATAGGAACCAAGGAGGTATTTCTAAGATTGCTTGCCAGCACTGGAAAGAGGTTTCCCCACAGCAGCTGGCTTTCACATGGGTGGGGGTAGAAACAAAGTGGCAAACTTTCAGGGGATTCTAAAATTTGAAAACAAGACAGGGAATGAGGAAAGGATAGAGGAGTCAGAAGTCGCATAAGGCTACAGAGATGGACAGGAGAATGATCCTATCAGGATTTCCAAAACATGACTGATATTGTCACACAGTTCAGACATTGGAGGTGTTTGATTTCCAATTCAAAACTTTTAAGTTGGTGAATTTGCATAATGGTACCTTAGGGTTGTGGTGGTGGTTTTACTTTAAGGTCATTTTATTATCTGGACATAAAAAATTTGAACCCTAGGAATATAACTTGTAATTTTTTTGATGCTTCAACATGGCAGCATGGTGCTAGTTTCAGAGGAGTGTTACAGAGGCAATCAAAATGAAAACAAGTGTCTGCCTCATTGCCGTAACAGTTGGGAGAGAAATAGAAGAAATGGTATTTTAATTATTTGCAGTGAGACTGGTGATCAAGAATGGCTTGATGGAGAAATTTAACATAAGAAGCCACAGCCTAGTGACTCTACGTGATAGAGATGCTGACCTAATTTTTGGCAACTAAGAGCCATAAACATCAGCCTTGATATATCAGACCCAGCATCTGGTAAGATGTCTTATAACTTTTAAAAATTAATGCACAGAGAGATGAAAAACTACTGTACATCAACATGCATTTGTATTCCGTCTAAATGCAAATGCTACATCCTCTACCCAGCCCATAAATATATTTTAGAACTTAAAAAGAAAATAAAAGATCTTTCATAGCTGATGTAGTGGTGGCAGAGTCCCAATATTTCCTTGTTTGTGATGTTATATTCTGTTTGTTTAAAAAAAAATAATCTCTATACATATATTAGACGTTCAAGATTGTCTCCACCAGTCAAAATATCATTCTTTATTCAGATGAATAAGCAAAGCTTCAGATTTATTAATATCATCTTCTTAATGTTGCACTGAAAAGGGCATCATGTCCCTGGTTGAAAACGTGATAACTTGAGGGAATTTGTGACCAACGTTGCTTTGTCATTCTAAGGACATTGATTTTTTTTATTTATATAAATCTACAGCATGAGGTTTGTGGCTCATTGATTTGAGTACTGAATGCTTATATGGAAACAACTAAATGCCAAACTGTAGATGAATTTAAGCTACTGGGCATACTTCAATAAGCACTGGGCATCTCAAGACTGTTTGAACAGTTTGAATGTCATGAATCTTTCTCTGAGCAGCCTTTGTGAAAATACAAAATTCTGAGCAGAAAGTCTTGTGTTTACTGATCCAGCTTCAGAATCCTTAAATATGGACATCTGGAGACATAGGTAGCTGTATTATTTCTGTGGCAGTAACAAATACTAAATGAGAAACTGTGACTGCAATCTATTATTTTGAAAATACCTGTACTTCTGAACATCCCCTTTCTCTTT
>WUAM01000317.1:1051256-1062911 GCA_024336885.1 Actenoides hombroni
ATGTTTTCCGCTGTGTTGTTTCTTTTTGTTAGGTGTTGGGGGCCCCTCGGGATTTTTTTTTCTTTTCCCCCCCTCCCCCCCCCCTTCCCCCCCCCCCCCCCCAGCCTTTACAAATGTTACCACAGCATGGTATGTTTATCACAGCTTTAATAGCACTTTCAGTTTTTCTCTGCTGTCAGTATTGTGATCTGAGGTTAAAGAGTAGCATCAACATTAAAAAGAAGTTTTAATAATTTATCACAACATCTCAGCAGGAAACTTCTCCCTCCCCCCTCTCTGTTTCCTTTTGTTGCATTTAAATTTATCACAAATCTTCCAGCTACTGTAACTTCAAGGGAAAAGTTGCAGCACACACTTAACCTGGACTGTTAATGCAGCACAGTATATCTGAAAATTATTTCCTGGTCCTGTAAATCACATTATCGCATGTATCTCACAGTGTTGCTGCTGGGTATCCTTATTGCAAATTGCAAGCTGTTATTTACTCTGGGCAGCATGACCTCTTCTCAGAGGCATGTGAGTTAAGACTATATGTCACTGTCAAGTTCCTGGGATTTAAAAAATGCTATTAACTTTTTTCCTTTTCTTTTCAATTAAATCTGGTAAATGGCAGGTGTATTGCTTTAGTCTCTTACTTACTCTCCAACAGAGGCAAAGACCTCTACTGAAGAGTTTTTGTCATGGGTAGAAAATAATCCCTGAATCTGACTGCAGAAAATAATACCCTAATATGGGGTTTTGCTTTTCTTAGAAATGTTCTTTGCAGCTGAAACAAAACACAAGAAAGGTACCTGTTTCAAGGAGACTAAGAAGCAATTTGTCTTGTTTACCCACACCTCTTGAATCAGTCAAAAATGAGGCATGCCTGCTGTACAGTATTTTTTTTTCATATGTAAATGTTATTTTGAGAGTTGTGTGACTTCAAGATGATGCACGCTGTCCAGTGAAAGTTTCAAGATCAGGATCTGTCAGAATCTGTGTTGTAGTATCACGTGGTCTGAGTATTTTTGACCTCCAAAACATACTATATGCACCTCTCTTTCCATTAAATGTGAGGTTTTGCTTATGTATCATTGATGCAAGGGTTTTTTGTTGGTAGGCATGTGGAATTTGTGTTGCTTAGTGAAATTTCATCACACAGACATCTCCTCTGGAGCACACAGGAAAGCCTGTCCCAAGATGGAAACAGAGATTTTCTTCTTTTTTAGGTGGTTTGGGAGACCCAGACACCTGCATACCAACTTCTGGCTGTATTGTTCAGATACGTCATTCAGGTGATACTGGATGAAGGTATCTGGAAATGCATTGTATGAATCATAGTGTGGCTGTATTGAAATCAGTTTCCACTGTGGACAGTAGTAGCTGACTTAGACCATCCTCTAAAGTTTTTGTGTACCACATTTTGTTTCAACAGTGCTGCAAAGTATAAACATCTTTGAAAAGTGCTGTTCTGCTGTGTCTGTGCAGGCCTTGATCATGCTCAGTTCAAGTGCATTCTAATGCATCTGGAATTCTTCTGTTACAACTTAAAAAAACCTTCTCACAAACACTGATAAATAATTTTCTGTGGTCTTGCTGTGTAGTTCTTTATACTTATTCATGAGAAAGACAACTCTATTCACCTCTAGTTTTCTCCTTGAAATGTACTCAAGAAAAAATGGCCACCTACATACAACTAAACAAAATGGCATTATGGGTAGAAATCACCTCCTGATTTGACTGCAGTGTCCGGGAGTGTGAAATGAGTGCTGTACATGGATCTGGAAAAATGCAAAGATAACCATTTTCTTTTCTAGCTGTTTTTAAGTCTTCACTCCAGAAAACCTTTCAGAATAATTCACTGGAATGCAGGCTCTAAATATGCCTTAAACCAGGATTTATAAACTAATGATCAAGATAAACTGGAGTCTAAAAGCAGAACCAGAAAGTACAAATCAACTAGATGTTCTTTTTCCCTTTGAACCAAAATAACACACTGTGGTTCAAGTTTTCAAGGATTTATAATATGTTGAATAAAAAAACTGGGAAAAGAAGATTAAGTACTCTTTTGAGTTTACTTTAAATTGGAAAGCAGATTTCAAGCGTTGCTAATGCCTATCCCCTCTTGAATTTGTTTCCATGGTGTTTTTACTCCATCACATATTATGGAAGTGGGAAGGAAATAAGTTTTGACTGTATCCATCCATATGCATGCGGATGTGCTTTGTGTCTGTTCAGCAGAGAATTTGAACACAGGGAGAGAAGCTGTCCATTTGTGCCATGCTTGAGAACCACCCCAATACTTCTCTCATACTAATAATATGGTAATAGTAATTCCTATTCAAGGAAAACTATGGTATTGGACTGAGGAACATGGTTGTCTGGGATGTTGATCAAGGAAAATGGTGGCATTGGACTGGGGAACATGATTGTCTGGGCTGTTGATGAATGACTTGTTGCTACTGAGACCTCAGCCTTGTTGAGGAGCTGGCAAGGGCAACTACTGCTCATACACAGAAACCCCTCTGTGTAGTGGTTGGGTATTCCTTCAGCTACCAGACAGCAAAATGCACAGAGAGAAGAAAATCACACATGATGCTTGTCATCTGGTAAACATCAGTGTATTTTACAACTCAGTGTGAAGGCTGTGTGACAGAAAGGGTTCAGAGGAGAAGAGTGAGACCATTAGGACAATCACTACACATGGTGGACATTAACCCTTTACTCCTCTTGGAAACAGCTCATGCATTCGGTTTGGGGCATAGCTCTGCACTCCCAGGCCACCAGGCACTTTTAAAGAGCTTGACCCCTTATGTTTTGGCCTCTTTTACAGGACCAGATCCATCTGATGGGCCAGCACCCACAATAGCCCAAGGACTGCAGGCTGAGCCGCTATGGAATGGTCCTCAAGGATAAGATAAACCTTGGCAAGGGAGTGCAGAGAGGACTCTTCAGATGCCCCAGGGTGCCTTGGCATAACAGCATTATGCTGACAGTGCTGGCAGAATCTCACAAGGGAAGATAAGACCTCCAGGGTTGAGGAATGGAGTCAGAGATGAAAAGACTTCAGAGGGAAGGGACTAGACCTGGGGTTAGGAAATCCAAATGAAATATGGCTTTTCTCTAAAGGGGTGTTTGCTCAGGTTTCCCTTGTGCTTCACCAAAATAATTTCCATATTCAGAACTAAAAATGTGATTGGATTTACTTATGATTAAATTGGAGAAATAAAAATAAAATGCAACCACAGTGCAACACCCTGCAGTACTAATTGAAGACAGTGCCTGTCCTTTTTGCCTACATGGAAGTGAAGCAATAATCTCTTTAATGACTAAATCAAAGTTTATTATGCAAGTGATCTAGCCTTATATTTCAGTTCCAATTTCAGGTCTATGGCAGTTTAATCATTTTTATGGCAAAAGATACCAGTGTGAGAAATCTTAAGTGTCACTGCTAGGTATTACTGGTAAGGGTGATACAAAGCTGTGTGCATGAGATTCATTCAGCATTCCTGTAGACTGATCAGCATGTGTATTATTTAGGATGTGTGTAATCCATCAACACTGGTTTAAATGTTTTTAAAAGCATAATTCGAAGATTAGCTCAGAAGAGAAAATTTCTATAAATTTCCTTCCATATGGAAAGCAGCCAACTCTCAGACCTTCTAAATCTGGAGGTAAATTATCATTATTAGAGTAATGGCTAGAGTATTAGAGTTGGAAGTATAACACTGGACTGCTGGTAGGTGCCTGCTAGCTCCTGATACCCAGATGTCATGGGTATGTGGACATTTGCATGCAGAACAACAACTTTTCAGTGCACAAACACTGAGTTTGTTGAAACCAGGGCCTTGCAATTTTCTGCATTTGTAATGAGGAGTCTCTGCACAGTCATAAAGTGCTGCACATCAAAAGCACCATGAATTGTTATAGACATTTACAGAATCATAGAATCACAGAATGTCTTTGGTTGGAAGAGACCTTCAAGATCATCTAGTCTAACCTTTGACCTAACACTGAAAGCTCACCACTAAACTGTGTCCCTAAGCACCAGGTCCACATGCCATTTAAATGTCTCCAGGGATGGCGACTCTACCACTGCCCTAGACAGACCATTCCAATGTTTGATAACCCTTTCAGTAAAGAAGTATTTCCTAATGTCCAGCCTAAACCTCCCCTGGTGCAGCTTGCATCCATTCCCTCTGGTGCTGTCACACATCAACAGGGAGAAGAGGCTGTTCCCTCCTGGCTACAAACTCCTTTCAAGTAGTTGTAGAGAGTGATAAGGTCTCCCCTCAGCCTTCTCTTCTCCAGACTAAACAGCTCCCAGATTAAGTTCCAGCTGAGCTTTGGCCCTTCTAATTTTCTCCCTACATAACCTTGCAATAACCTTGTACTCTTCCCGGGTTGTCTGCCACTTCTTCCATAGCTGGTAGACTTTCCTTTTCTCCCTGAGTCCTGCCCAAAGCTCTCTGTTAAGCCAGGCCAGTCTTCTACCACACCTGCTCATTTTACAGTACAGAGGGACAGCTAGTTCCTGTGCCTTGAGGATTTCCTTCTTGAGGAATGTCCAGCCTTCCTGGACTTCTTCGTTCTTGAGGGCTACCTCCCAAGGGACGCCATCAACCAATCTCCTAAACATGTCAGAGTCTGCCTTCTGGAAGTCCAAGAAGGTAGTTCTATTGACCTCTCTCCTTAATTCCCTAAGAATTGAAAACTCCGCCATCTCACAGTCACTTTGCCCAAGATGGCCACCAACCTTCACGTCTCCCACTAGTCCTCTGTTCACAAACAGCAGCTCTAGTAGAGAGCCTTCCCTAGTTGGCTCAGTCACCAGTTGTGTTAGGAAGTTATCTTCCACACACTCTAAGAATCTCCGGGAATGCGTCCTGTCTGCTGTATCATATTTTCAACAGACATCTGGTAAGCTGAAGTTCCCCACAAGAACAAGGGCTAGCGATTCTGAGACCTTACCCAGCCACCTGTAAAACACTTCATCAACCTCTTCATCCTGTTTGGGTGGTCTGTAACAGACCCCTACCAGGACATCTGCCTTGTTAGCCTTCCCCCTGATTCTTACCCATAAGTGTTCAACCCTATCATCACCATCATCATCATGGTCTAGACAGTCAAGATGTTCCCTAACATACAGGGCCACACCACTGCCTCTCCTTCTGTGCCTATCCTTTCTGAAGATCCTATAGCCATCCAACACAGCTCTCCAGTTATGGGATTCATCCCACCATGTTTCTGTAAGGGCAATTACAACATAGTTTTCCTGCTGGATGATAGCTTCAAGCTCTTCCTGCTTATTGTCCATGCTACATGCATTGGCATAGATGCATTTCAGTTGGTGTACCTTTTTTGTATGGGAAGGGTCTAGTCCCTACTTAATTATTCTTGGGCACTACCGTGAGTCCTGGCTCATTGATAGCCTTGCGTCTTCCCTATCACATGTCTCCTATGACCCCTAAGATAGCAGTGGAGCTGGCACACCGTCTCACAAACATCTCAGGCTTGTCTCCAGCAAGCCTGGTTTTTCCCCTTTACCCCTTCAAATCCAGTTTAAAGCTCTGTCAACGAACCCTGCCACCTCCTGCGATAAAATCCTTCTCCCACTGGGGGACAGATGTACCCCATCTGATGCCAGCAGGCCAGGCATCATGTATATTGACCCATGGTCAAAAAACCCAAAGTCATGCTGGTGGCACCAGGCTCGAAGCCAAGAAATAATCTGGTGGGTCCTCCTCAGTCTTTCTGGGTTGGACCCTGCAACTAGGGGGATAGAGGAAAACCCTAGCTGTGCTCCCACTCCCTTGATGGGGTGACCCAGGGCCCTGAAGTCTTTCTTGATAGCTCTCAGTTTTAAGGTTTTTAGACATCTTCTTGGCAGCAACTCAACAACACAATTCACTTCTCCCATGGGGAAGCTCATAAAGCTTTTTTTTCACCAGGAGGAATTTGTTTTCATTTGCCTCATGGCTGTGGGGTGGGGAGGATAAAGGGATGGAGACTGAGACCTTTGAAGAAGGCAAAATACAGGGGAGGCATTTATGTGGACCCAGGTAGCCTGGACTTCACATGAGTTAGTGTGAGGCATGAAGGGATCTGACTGGATGTGGTGAGGTAGAGCCTTTGATGTGAGGGTTGAGTTGCAACACTTAGAAAGCACAGTCAGTTGTGCTGGTATGTTGACTGTTTGATTTATGTGATTTAGGGTGTAGCACTTTATATAGTTTGACATTTATCTAATTTAAGTATTTTATGGAATTCAAGGATAAACTGCTTGAATTCTTTTTTAATACATTGTCATAATTAACAGTATTTCTAAATCATGAGACTTTAAATATGCTGCTATGCACTTGTTGCACAACGCATTTGTGCACTGGAAAAGCTTATGAAATGCTGACTGAAAGTTTCAAACTCAGGGTCCTAAAATTACTTCCCTATATTTCATAGGCAACCTGATTTTGAGTAGTAATGAAAATTCATGATTTTTTATAACTTCAGAAAAGCTCAAAATATTTGAAGAGGTGGCTTGTGTGTAAATAAGACTCTAAAAGCCTAATTTTAGAAGCTGAGGACTGTTAAGCAAGGATCTGCAGTTTCAGTCTGACTGCAAGTATATAAAGTGTCTGACTACACACAGTATGTGACTTCGTGTACTGAAGGTGTTTTAGTAGTTTTGCTTTGACTGTACTTAAAAGGGAAAAGAATATTTTTTTGGATAGTAACTGTGAAATTTACCGAGTTTGATTCAGTGTTCTGGATTTTTTTAAAGTCTAGATTTAGTCCCTGTCCCATGATAACAAGCAAATTTTTGCACCACCTTTTACACCACCTTCTTCAGAGTTAAATCTGAATTCAGAAGGATTCTTCTGATGTGTTAAGCTTCCCATACATATTTTGTTGGAGCATATGGCCTTTGCTTGTCTATTTTTCATCTCTTTGAAGAATTTTGAAATACCATATAGGAGCATGGTAACCTGTATTCAAACTTATACAGAACAAAACAATAAAGACAAGGGCAATGGAAAGCCAAGTTTGTGAGCGTTTTCTTCCCAGCTGGAAGACGGGTGGGGAAATGATGGGATTATTCCAGTCACCAGGGAACAAATATGGGGAAGATGTAACATCTACTTAAGAACAGAGCAGTATTGTCACAAAATCAAACAGTAACAAATAAACATAGGCTGGCAGCTAGAAGAGTGTTACCAACAGTCATTGAGAAGGGCCTGCAATCCTTTGTAGAAGAATTCAGCCTGAGCCAGGTTTCCACAGTCTCCTACAACCTCCACCTGGCCTGGCTGCAGGGTCATTCTCCACCTCCTCCACTAGTGCTAGGGCTTGTGCACATCTGCTGCCACCCCTCCTCAGGTTGCTGATCCAACTAGCAAGCAGCTATATAAAAGAGAGAACAACATGCTTCTAGCTAATGATCTAGCTTAATTTCCACGCTCTCAGATTAGGGAGAACCTAGTACACAAGAGGGCTATGATAACAAGGGAAGAGAAGTGATTGCAGTCATGGCTTGATATAGGCTAGTTCAAACTGTTACATAACTTCACTCTGCACCTCTGGATTATACAAAAGAAAAAAAAAAGAGAAAAAGAAAAGATTTAATAAGGTTGCACCTTTCTTTCAATCCTATGTCCACAGCCTGTACTTGAAGCCTTGCTTGAAATGTTTGCTACAATATTAAAAAGTATGTTGCTAAAATAGTTTTAAAACAGAAGAAGTAAAAAAAAAAAAAAAAAAAAATAAGGTCTGGGACTAGCTTTAGATACCGGCAAGAAGGACACTTGCCCAAGGGAATGTACTTCCTCACAGCCCTGTAGCAGTAGGTCCAGTTTTCTTCCTTGTTCTTGTGCCATTGTTGTCTTCCTTTCCCTTCCCAAACCCAGTTTTTCAACAATTCTCAGGACTTTAGAAAACTCTAAATACCAGTCTATTCTCTCTGCATTTCAAACAAGGGCTGTAAACAAAGATAATTCCCCAACTCTCTGGCTCAGTATTTACCAGTCCATAAAAGTAGAAAGACAGCAACAATAAAGCCTTAAAGCAATTAATGCAATGCCAAATAACTACTGATTAGGAGACCATACTATACAAACAGATGACAAAATATTTAAAACAATATAAGGTATATATAGGAAGTATGTAAGAAATTAGAGACTTAAAAAGAAAATAAATCACAAATATGTATGAAAAGTCATGGTAAGTTTATATTTAGTCAGAAAATCAATCCAGTTCAAGATAAAATGCACAATTTCACAAAAGAGTAAACCATATAAACATTAACATGAAATATTGAGCTGTGCTTTCTGAAAATGCTCAAATGAACAGAAAAATATAAATAAAAGTAATGCTCTACCTTATCAAATGTTGCACATGTATCCTAACCACACAGTCATAAAAATCATCTTAAGATGGGCTTATAACAAGACACCTCAATAAAGCAACTCACAACTGAGTTGTGCTAATGTAAAAAATATGTTTTGTTATTTTGCATTGTATTCAATGATTCTGGAAATGCTACAGTGACGTTCCATCCCAAGGTGGGATGAGGTCAGCCTGGCTTGGACTACACGGGAAAAGATTTTGCAGGTTTCTCCTAAAAGTGTTTTCTGAATTAGTGATATTACTGAACAGCCTCAAAAAATACATATATGATTTTTTTCAGAGTATGTAACTAGGACTGGAACAACAGTATTGTCTCAGTTCAAGAATAAGGTTACTGAACACATCACAGTGTGCTGGTTGGCAAATCTATGACAGACAAGTACTGCGCAACCGACAGTAGTTTAGTGCTGTCATTAGCCCAGATTCTTAGTGCTGTAGTACAAGTAACATGGACTACGCAACACAGCGCTTGAAAGGGGCCAGGCTATACTGTTGCCCCAAATTCTGCCTATTACAGAATTTTTCTGGGCCAGAACTTTCAAGTGATCAACAAATCAAACAGCCTAAAGCACTCATAGTTTCTCTACTATTTTTGGCTGGCCCTATTATTATTTCATGCTCACTATTACAATTTGGTTCATGTTTAGTATCTAAAAAAGCAGAAGCACAAAAAAGTGTTTAGGGGTATCATACTACAGAAGTAACTCTAAGGGAAAAAGAATATAAAGTCTGCAATATCATAACATAGCAGATGATATATAGCAAAGTATTGTGAGGGTCATCAGAGAAATAAATAGCGTCCTATTTAAACAAAGTCTAAGAAATTTATTTTAGTGAGAGAATACGAAGAGCGTATTTTTGGTTTGTCTTGTCAATTCAAATGTAGTTTTTACGGGTTTTCTGTAGAACACTGAAATATTTAACTAGATACACATTTCTGTGCCCAAAATACCCAGTGGGAATCTGCTACCTCTGGATTAAGACTTCCAAGTAAAGATGCCCATTCACTGTTAATCTTGAAGTCCTCTAAGAAGTGGCTATAATCTCCAATGATCCTCACATACTCATGGAAGACCATAAGAAGGACAGGGATGCCACTCTTCCTCATTGTTGGGTCAGGGCCTACTACAGTATAAAAACACTCAAAGACTCTGACCTCTGTATGTAACTGTATCAGAGTAAAATCCTTAAAAATAGTAAAATGCAAAACTAAAAGAATAAAAACCTGAAATATAAGCAAAAAAGATACATAAGTCAAAGGTAAAGTGTGTAATACTCTTAGTCATGCTGTTTAAGACATTCTGCATTTGTAAAATAGCTTTATCTGGATTATGATGTTCTGGAAGATGTTATCTAATGGCTGCCTCCAACATTCTGTTCCATGCCCTGTGATTCTATGATACACAGTAAACCCACAGAGCGGAAATGCAACATCAGCCTTCAGCTCCTCTGACGAAGGGAGGAAAAGAGAGGAAAAAACCAATCATGTGGATAAACTGTTGTGTACTGGTTCTGAATACATAAAGAAGACAATTTTCCATTTATGCTGTCGTAAAACAACAATTTAAAAAAAATTAGGAGCTTCAGAAAATAAAAGGAAATTGTTGGAACGATATTTTGAATCATGTTCTTGGAAATATTCTTTGACTAATACATAATTCTCTGTTTTTCAAAGTTACCCCTACAAGAAAAGCTTGCAACCTTAAAAAATCCTGTTTAGTTGTTTAAAATATTTGATTGCATGTTGCTTAGGACAATACTTAGATAAATGTTCTTTTGACTCTGAATATGATATTCATAGTTCTCTATTCTTAAAAAAATCAATGTAAAACTGCTTTATTTTCTCCTTCCTCTGTTAATCCTGTATTATGGATGACAAATTGAGGAAAATTAAGAAATGTAAAGGTATGATACCCGTGTAGACCAGTATCATCCTCTGGTTACTAAGAATACACTTTCAGCAATCTTAAGAGCTGCAACTGGAAACAAAATAAATGGGAAATAATAAAAACAGAATGGCATATGTATATGAGTTGCAGTAGATGCTTTCAATAAATGGTAGTTAAATGCATTTATACCTAAGAAAGCAATTGTAATGTAATGAAAAAATACATAATATAATGTAAAGAGAATATAAAGTTGAGTAATAGCTGACAGGTAAAATCTTAAGACTTCACTTACTTGACATGTCCCTGAGCAGCTGCTGAACACAAGGGTGTAAAGCCATTTTTATCAGCAGCATCAACTTGTGCTTCTGCAGTCAGCAGCAATCTCACACAATCTATAGATTGAGCAAAAACATAGGCTGATGCAACAAAAACAAGTGGTTAACACTACCATAGGTCAAAACCTGCTCAAGGGGGAAGAGCAGCCAGACTTTTTGCCTCTGCATCACACACCTTCGCAAATGGAAGTAGAAGCTCAGGAAGTAGTTTGCAGGAGAGAGGTGAGAATTGACTCCACGGGGACACCACCACTCTTGCAAAAAGGGCTTGGGTTGAGTTCTGCTGGCAACGCCTACAGTGTTAGCTGTTTACCTTCAAAGTGGGGAATTCAAATTATCCAGCAGCCCCTAAAGGCAGCACAGTCCCACTGGCAGCCACATGACATCCCAAATATGACAGCCACAGGGGAGATGCTCACAAGCTACACATAACTCAAGCAACACGCTGGCCAGACATCTTTTAGGACATTTTGACTTGGGATTGCAATAACAAATCAGATAAGCTGACAAACTCAACCTCCCCTAACCATTCCCATTCATATATTTCCAAAATGACATGCTAAAATTAGTTGCAGCCTGATTCCATCCTACAGCTAAATTAAGATAATTAATTACATAGTGATTAGACTGCTTTTCATCCACAAACTGGAATATCACTTGATGCAATTAGGTTTGAAGAAAATGCTTAATCTGCTCTATATTCTTGAAATTGGTTCTAGACCAAAATAAAACAAGTCTTTTGTAGTTCAAACTACTACTTTGAAAATAAGATCAGCTAGAACAGCCATTACAAACTCCTGACCTGATTTCTCAGCAAGCTTAATACACTTTGTGCCAGCACTTGGTAAGATCCTGGAGCCAGGCTTTGTTAGTGAAGCTTATCTCTAGATATCAGAAACATATATTTAGAATTACTCAGAAAACTGACTAATTTATACCATTCCTGAATGTATTTACTCCTGTGACAATTATTTTAAATATTAATACAGATGTTTTGAAGTTAATTGAATAAATAATTTATCATTTTAATTTTAAATTAAGAATTTAAAACA
>WUAM01000317.1:1066844-1100120 GCA_024336885.1 Actenoides hombroni
AAATATAAAGAATATAAAGATAGATAGATACAATATCACAGACCATGAGGAATGTGTAGACACATTTTTGCTCATGGCAACATGCTTTGCTTAATTTATATTCTTTGGAAAATATAGCTCAGCATCCGGACTAATTTCCTTTCCAGTACTCTTTGATGGTATATTATTGCTCTTTAATCTGAAAGGGAACACAGTAATTAGTAAGAGTTTTTGTACCCTTCACATTACAAAAGATACATTGTCTTTCATGTATTCTCTGGTGTTTATAGCTACTTCATAAACTTGCTTAAAGCGTAGTTTAAACAAAGACTATGTTAAAAAACTTGCATGTCCAAAGACTATAGTAAAAAAGCTTGCCTGTGCTTTAAAAAAGTACTGTTTATATAGAGAAAGTGAGATGTGTTGAGAACACAAGATAATATAATGTATTATGCATGAAAATTTACTTGATCTGTATTGGTCTTTTCAATTCCCTTTCCAAACAATGAACATGGTAATTTCATTTTACAGATAATGTAGTTTGAGGCCCTAAGTCAGTTTAGCAGTACACATTTTTGATTCATGGCAAGGGCAGTTGATAGCTCTAAATGTATCTGTTCATAATCTCTTCAGCAGAAATACAGCAGTGACTGATATGTTTCATGGCACTTACATTGTCTTTGCGTATTGGGAAAGATTGCAAGATGATCTATATGATTAATCGATCATCAGAAAAGCTGTAGACAGTCACCGCAGGGTGAAATTTTGCTATGCGTTTAGAAAGAAAAATAATTTAAGAATCCTTTATGACATTCTGTCACCAGCATCTTCCACAGACATTGTTATTTGGGGTTATTTTATTATCTTTATGTTATTTTTTGTGTGGGTATATGCATGTGTATAATGTTATGTTGGGTTCCGGTTTTGCATTATGGTGTAAGTAACGGCTGGAAGCAAAAAGCTTCCTTTGAACATTCCTGATTTATTCCTGTGTTCCTCTGCACATAGAAGTTGAGCACAGACTGATGACCAACTTGAAGATTGGTCTTTTTTGCTGCTTGGTCTGCAGGATGAATTTGAACCAATCGACACAATAGCTAATAAGTGGCTTGTCATCCTTTAGTTAATTTTCCTGTTAGTTTTCAGAACCCCTTTAGATACAGGCTTTTGTAACAGTGTTAAAGGTGCAGCAAGAACTGTCAGTTAAGTTGCTCCGAATGCAAAGGACATGCCATTTGTATTGATTGCTATGGATTTTTGTCTTGTCTAATGAGATTTATATTTTTTATATGAATTTGTATTGAAAAAAGAGAAAACAAATAATGGCCAGATAGAGCTAAGACATTCTAAGTTCAAAAATAACTCAAAACTTTAGATTTCTCATGCATGCCATTGCAGCCCTGGTTTCTAAGGCATCCAGTCACGTCTGTATTTTTGCCAAGGCAGGGACACTAAAACGGGCTGAAGACGGCATCCTTTCACTTTGCATTAAAACACACAGACCAGCACTCAGCTTTGTGCATTTTGAACTCACTGCAATAAAAGTTTTAAGAGATAAGAAGCCTTTTCTATTTCAGGGTTGCCATTAGCCTGAATAATACATAAACATGGGAAAAGGTCTGAAGTCCTTTTGAGGATCACAGTGTAGCTTCAATTAAATTATACATCATTATCACAGCTGTCAAGGCTGGTGTGGGATTTTAGCCCCCTATCTCACTAAATGTTCTATGTAGCTGTCTTGTCCAATTTTTCTTTTTCTTTTTTCTTTTTTTTTTTTTTTTTCCCTCCATTTTTTTCTCCTAAGCAACAATAACATTCTTTGTAAAACCTGCTTTAAGAAATGAAGTAGAGGATGAGGTTTGGTTAATCAAGAAAGAACATTGAGATGTCAACAGTCAAGCACCAAGGGAGGAAGGAGGTCAACTCTCTAGCCTTAAAAAACACTAGGGAGAAATCAAACACTATTAAGTCATGACATATTATGTTCCTTTTGAACTAGGGGGACTGTGTGCTCTCCCTGTCTGCTGACTGGTTTCCAATGCAGCTCCAAGTTGATCATGAAACCCATTGTTAATGCAGTTGCTAGGGCTGACCACTGGGGATGGTTTCAGTAAATGTCCACACATCTGGCAATGACTTTGAAATGCGATTTGGACAGGCAGATTCTTTGTCTGTTTGTCCATCTAGGCTTCTTTCAGGCTTTATCACCCAAATTTTTCACAATGTCTTGTCATATTACAAATGAGCATTTTCTTGGATCTCAATGTGTTGCAGAAGTATTTAGTCATCGTAATAGCTGTCAGCTAGTTATTACTTCTATGGTGGCTTTGGCATAAATCTAGGGTATACAGAACTATTACCACATA
Source organism: Actenoides hombroni (assembly GCA_024336885.1). Taxonomy (NCBI): domain Eukaryota; kingdom Metazoa; phylum Chordata; class Aves; order Coraciiformes; family Alcedinidae; genus Actenoides; species Actenoides hombroni. Next base: position 1,069,190 of record WUAM01000317.1, read on the forward strand.
CTTAGAAAAATCCTAATGGCTTGTCTTTTTTATTTTATTCCTATAATATCCTCTAAAAGTGTTATAAGTATTTTGATTAATTAATTACACTATTCACACTGTCAATGCCACTGTACTTGCCATTAATTTTATCAGTTTGCTTGTCTTCTTTGTGCTAGTATTATATTAATAAATATTCTGTCTTGAGTAGCTAAATACAAAAGACTGAAATCAAGGTAGCATTACAGAGTTCTGTGTGTAGAATACTCATTTAGGATTATACCCTACCATTGATTTTTACACTGAACATACCATTGATTTCAATGGACTATTAACATGCAGATCAATGGCACATCGTATATAGTGCTTAAATGGTAACATTTAATATTTAAAACTGAATGGACCGGGGTATCACTGAGTTTCAAGGAGCACTGTAAAAATCTGATACAAATGCAAACTTCTTTAAAATTTCAGGCATTTACAAGGCTCTGTCCAGGAGAAACAGCTGGTAAGGGGTATAGGAATAATTGTGTTTAAAGTGCAAAATGAGAATTTGTAGGAAAACACTTGCATTGAAAGTTCTTTGTAATATGTATTTGTTGCATAATAGCATTGATACCAACTTAGCAAACTCATAGATCACTGCAGCCTATGTCAGTGCCTTACCGTCACACAGCTACCTGCCGACATCCTTTACAGTTGTTTTGGCTTTGATGTGTTCTGTGCTGATGTGATTTCCTACTACAGCAGCAGTCTGCAGAGTGGCACAAGAGTATTTAGTGTATACTGGGGAGAAATCAGACCGTATAGCTCATTATCACAGCGTCCTGAATTTATGGAATGCAGTTGGAAATCCCTTAAGGCTGTTTACATTAAACTTTATGTGAACCGGATGTGTTCCTGTCCTGTTTGAGGGAAAAGGAGAGATGTTTGATTAGGAAACATATTACGGATTTTTGCAAATCTATTAAACAATGAGAGTGTTAATTTCTTAACCCCTTACTTGGCCCAATTTTGTTCTGACATGCATTTCTTAACAACTGATTGAAATCCATGCATGTTCACAACTTGACTGTATTTGCAGCTTTCAGATATACTTTTTAAGCTCATTTTGTGATTTCTGCATCATTTGTACTGCTAGCTGGACATCAAGTTGGAGGCTGAAGCATTCATTTCTGTGGTTTGCACTGTTTGATTAACCCTCAGACTAGAAAAAGAAACTTTTTTTGTATATCAGCTACACTTTAATACAGAACTTAAAGAGAAATGCAGAAGCTTTAAGCCTGTGCAGACTGTTAAAATATAGAGTTAATTTTTTGCTGTTCTGTTGCAGAACTATTTCATAAGCATTTCAGCTGATACTGAAAGCGAGGAAGTAGAAGCACCTTCCTCAATCACTTCTTCAAAATGACTTGAAAAATCTGTTCTCCTGCATGTAACATATGCCCTTTAAAACTGCTACCGTGCTGCTGCCTTCTCTTATCAGTATGGGCCATAAATTTTGCATGGGTATAGAGGGAACTGCAGCTTGAGTACTTGAAATAGTTAGCAAGATGCTGCTAAAGTATACAGAGAGAGTACACTGGCAAAGGGGTCTTTTTACACAAGCAACATTACCAAGATCCATGTGTTCTGAGTTGTGTAAGCCTAAAGAGAGCTTTAAAGGCCAGCACTTGCAGGAACCTAATTTTGGGTGAATGGAGTCCTTAAATTCGTTGTGATATCGCACATAAATGAAAATACCAAATGTCATTGACTTGTCAGTGAAAAAGTAGCTTAGGCTTTGTAACAAATGGATCAGTGATGTATATTTGGAAGCTCTGTGACATATTAAAGTAGTTTATGAGGCACAATTTGTTTTGGTGGTCTGCTCTGATTGATGGTGTGCTATCTGCCACCGCTTCAGCTGTTGTTGTATGTTTGTAATAAATGTTCATTGTGAGACAGTGCTAAATGTGTTCCATCTAAATCATTCGTTACTTATAACAAGTTTCAGTGTATATGAATCAAAGGTTGTTTATACTTGCCTTTGAAAGAATTTATCATGTTGAGGCAGCTCTATCACCTCCGAGGGGGCAACTGCATGCCTAAATGCTCAGACCCTATCAGCAGTGCCTTCTGGAAATGGTATAGAAAGTTAAGCAGCAAGCAGTGTTCCATTAAATACTACTTTTAAGAGTATGTTGTCTTTTTAAATCTAGCACTCCTGTTTTTTTTCTTCCCCCACCCCCTTTTTTTTTTTTTTTAATTTCTTTTCCAAAGAGAGTATCAGAAAACATTAGCAATGGGCACTAAGGGACGAGGAGGCAACCTTCGTGCAACAACTGCAACATGTCAGAAGCAGCACATCAGTGGGCGGGATATTTGCTGATGTTTTCTACCAGTGTATCACTAGTTCTTCAGAAGACTATAAAAAATGTATGTACTACCCACAGGGGATTTTCTCTTTCTTGAAAGTGCAGAATGCACTGTCCTTAAGCAAACACATACTTTGTTTTCTCTTGATTGGTAGGAGATGGGAAGCTTTGACCCCATGGGCTTTGTCTGTGTCCCCCCTCCAAAATTCAAGTGAAAGCTAAGAAAACCTAAGGACTAGCATTTCAGGGTGATCACTGCAGAAAAACTACTTTGCTTTTTATTGTATAAACACTGTGGCATCTGAAAAGAAGAAAGCTTATTTTTTCTCTTTCAGTTGCTACTAGGAAGTGAGAAGTACAGAAAGATGTAGCCAAAGTAACACAGAGGTATTTAAAGTAATCTTGAATTCTTAACAGAACAAAATTTGAGTACATATTAATCTAAAATTTGCCTGCTATTGGATTTTGCCTATGCTTTAAAGGCATTTTTTTATGTAACCAATGTACACTAGAATGTAGATCAACAAAACAAAATATGACTTTTTCAATTAGTTTGGCTATTAGCAATTACATTTGAATTGTAAAAAATACATAGGTGTCTAGATGAGATCACTTCTCTAGTGTCCTTCATCCCTTATAACACTAAAAGAAGCTAAGTTTGGTACAAAACAGTTTGTAAAACAAAGAAACAAATTTGACAAAGAATGGAAAGGGGCAATAAGTAAAATGACTTGCCCAAGCAGTCCAGTTTTGATACAAGGAAAATATCTCTAACTCCTGGTTGATAATTCTTTTTTCTTCCTTTTGGTTTTTTTGTTGTTGTTGTTTGGTTGGGTTTTTTTTTGTTGTTGTTTTTTTGGGTTTTTTTCTTTAGTTTTGTATGCAACACAGTGATAAACACACAAGCTATATGCTTGCATTTGGAAAGAAGACGTGGGAGGTTTTTTTCATAATTTTCAGGAAGAAACTAAAAAGCATGGTATTACAAAGCTGCTGTAATGAGGGGTTGAGGGCTGTACACCTGCAGCAATATCAAACAGTGGAAGGCAGCTGCATGGCATAAGGTAGTCTCTTCATTCCCCTAGTGGTGCATATCCATGCCTGTGTTGAGTTCACCTTTTGTCTTTTTTTTTTTTTCCCCTGTGGATTGACCCTATTTCTGTGTTTCTGTTAATGCTCTCCTTTCAGAAGTTCTTAGCGTGTTAATAGCATCTTGCAAGCAGCACATTCAGAAGTGTTTTTCAAAACCCCAAAAGTTTTATACCTTGAGGGAAAAATAAAAAAAAATCAAACCTAGAAAAAAATACAGAAATTTGTAAAATTTGTAGCATCAGCAACTCATAGGACAAATCTGTTCAACATTTGCTGCTTCCTAAAGTTAATGAATAAATATTATGTGGCAATAGATGGAAATTAAATCTTCACTTTGTTTAAGGATCTGTCTTATCTACCTCTAACCATTCTCCTACCTTTTTAATTGCAAATCTTTGCCTTTGAGTATTCACATTTCTTTCTCCTCTATGGATATTTTCTTTTTTTATCACCTCATAAGCAATGGGTTGTTGAATTCTCTAGAGTCTCTAATGTAGGCTTGGTGGAATCATAGAATAGTTTCAGCTGGAAGAGACATTCAAGATCATCAAGTTCAACCTTATTCCTAGCCCTATCAAAAAACACTAAACCATGTCCCTACGCACAACATCTAGCCGCCTCTTAAACACCTCCAGGGATGGTGACTCCACCACCTCCTTGGGCAGGCCATTCCAATGCCTGACAACCCCTTCTGTAAAGAAATGCTTCCTAATGTCCACCCTGAACCTCCCCTGGTTCAACTTCAGGCCATTTCCTCTTGTTCTGTCACTTGTCACCAGGGAGAACATACCAATTCCCGCCTCACTACAATTTCCCTTCAGGTAGTTGTAGAAGGCAATAAGGTCTCCCCTCAGCCTTCTTTGCTCAAGGCTAAACAGCCTCTGATCCTTCAGCCTTTCCTCATAAGACACATGCTCCAAACCCTTTACTAGCTTTGTAGCCCGCCTTTGTACCCTCTCCAGCACCTCAATGTCCTTCTTGTAGAGAGGGGCCCGAAACTGGACACAGTATTTGAGGTGCAGCCTCACCAAAGCCAAGTACAGAGGAATGATCACCTCCCTGCTCCTGCTGACCACACTGTTCCTGATACAGGCCAGTATGCCATTGGCCTTCTTGGCCACCTGGGCACACTGCTGGCTCATGTTCAGGCAGCTGTCAGTCAACACCCCCGGGTCCTTCTCTGCCTGGCAGCTCTCCAGCCACACCTACCCCAAGCCTGTAGTGCTGCTGGGGGTTGTTGTGGCCCAAGTGCAGGACCTGGCATTTGGTCTTATTGAAATTCATGAAATCGGCCTTGGCCCAGCAATCCAGCCTATCTAGATCCCTTTGTAGAGCTTCCCTACCCTCAAGCAGATTGACACTACCACCTAGCTTGATGTCATCTGCAGATTTACCAAGGATGCACTCTATCCACTCATCCAAATCACTGGTGAAGATGTGGCTTTCCTGAATATGTGTCTCTATAAAAATGATTATCCCATCAATTATAGAAGCTTTGTCTATCTATGTGTAAAACGTGGCTTTTACATGTTGCCTACTTATTTCTCTCTTTGGCATGGGGAAATGTACGCATGTGGATACATATGATATATATAGAACTCAGGTTCTAAATGTTTTTATATGTGTGTCTTGTAACTCAAAAAATTACCTATGTTCACCTTAGGGAAAAAAAAAAAGGAGGGGAGGCATTTGCATCATCTGATCAAATCATTGCTCAGACTTGAGCGATGTCAGCTACTGTTCCTGGCTCTAGATGCCAGCAGCTGTAAAAGCTGGTGGTGAGAGACTTCCATTTCTCTTTTCTTGCTTTCAGAAAGTAGTAAAGGTCTAAGAGGAAGCCAAGATGAAGACCACAAGCTGTCTTGATGGTTTTTGGGTTTGCTCTTTATTTGGTGATTAGAATGAGGAGAGAATGAAAAATAAGGGAAGAAGAGGCATCACCATGGGAGGCAATCACCATGATTTGGCTGCAAGCACGCAGTCACTAAATATCAGGTCCAACAAGCATGGCAGTCTTAAGACTCCTGCCTTGCACTGGTGGTTGCATGAGTAAGCAGTGCCTTACTTATTGCACCTTGTCATCCTGTTTCTTCCTTACCTACTATTTGCACAATTTCTCGGCTACAGAAGGTGTTGTGAAGTACAACTGCTACCCCCACTGGCAAGCCCAGTTGATTTTGAAGGTTGCCGGCAATAGCTTGTGTTGCTGCATAACCAGCCATCTTTCTTTTATACAATAACTTTCCACACAAGTTTTGTGCTCAAGATTTTTATGAGAGCAGTACAGACATGTGGGATTTATACTACCAATACAAGGCCTTTTATTCAGGCTTTTTGACAATGATGCATAATACTCACCATGTCTGTGAGGAAGCAATGCATTAGTCTTTTTGTCCAGTTCAATAATCTCTATTGCCTGTGCTTACTGTTACAGAGGAAAGACTAAGTTGGGGATCAGGGCTTTAATTTTTAGCTCCCATTTACTGGTGGAATATGTTCAACCATGCCTTTTATAAATTTAGCTTTGTTGAAAGACAGCAAAAACCACCTATCTGCAAACTTTTCTGCCAGCTTTCATGGCACCTACCATCCAGACTCACCTGTGGTATTTTTTACTTTTCCTTCTTACAGTGGGGTCTGCCCTTCCCAGCAGCTATCAATGTAATCCTTTTTTTTTTTTTTTTTTGCTCCTCTGAAAAAGTAGCCTCACATCACTCTTGCCAGGGGAGAATTTTATCTAGCAACTATATAGAGATCTGAGGAATGCAGATATTGTACTGCCAAATTGTACTGCTTTCATCTCTTGCAACACAGTGATAAAAAGATCTCTCCCATAATGGCTCTTCATTGCCATGTCCCTAGTTATTCTTCATCCAAGAACAATTAATTACCAAAGGGGCTTCCCATACAGAAAATTGTTGATAGAGTCTCTGAAAGAAAAAAAAAAAAAAAAGGAATAGAGCTTAAACCCCTCAAAACACACTACAAGGGTGAAAAAATGTATTTCCCACCCCAGGCTATGCCCTTTGTTCCTCTCATTTGCATTCTGAGGGTTTTGCTGTTTAAGTTTTTAGGGTTTTCACCCCTCAACTTCTTAAATTGTCTCTGTCTTCCTCAATACTTTTGACTACTGTCATTATCTGTTCTTCATTTATGAGCAGGTTAAAAGTGGTGAAGGAGTTGTCTGTACATTATAGTATGTGGGTCTGCAGTGTTTGCTCCAGGCTTCCACTGCCCTCTTTTAAAATGACAGGTCTCCCTCCTCAGCTTACTCCAAAAGGGATGAATGTACTTGGTGATACAGATTCTTATTATTCTTGTGCTTTAATTCAGAGATTAAAGATAAAGAGCTAAGCTTCTGAATGCTTGGGAACTGCTGAAAATAGGACTGAAATGCTACTGTCCCTAAAGATTTCTTAGGGAAAAGACACAGTTTGCCAATATTTTCTTTAAATATATGTGAACTCAATCTTGCAGAAGTTGTGAAAAACAATTTCACTAGTAATTAGAATTATAGAATTTTCTGCCACTAAATATGCTAAATATAAGGAGACATTGGACTCCACAAGGATGATGTTTCCCATCAAAATATATCTTAATATCTGTTAATGTAATCCACCAATTAAAAAGTCTATAAATAAGTATTTAGTCAGTAGATTATAATGTCTCTGAAGGGATCCATTAGGCTTTTAAGGAGAACTCTTAAACATTCCATGAAGGTTTTAATATTTTCTTTAACATTTCGTCTTGTACAAATGAACATTTCAGATATCATGTTTGAAAAACTATTAAACTGTTAAAGTTGTACTTTCTGCCCTGATGATAAGTGGTCCTAAAATGACTGTTGATAATATATGTACAATAATATTTCAGTATGTAAATGATAAAAATAAGGGGGCAGGTTTTCTTTCCTGATACGGTGTTGTAAACCTTGCTACATACTGCAAGCTTTCATGTAATTAGCAATCACATAAGAACAGTTTTTGTCCCATAAAGCTGTTTTTTATATACTGGAGATAAAGGGTTTTAAAATACTGAGGCAGACTCTTGACTTGATGTAAATATCAGTGAGCTGGGCTGATTTAAATTAGCTGAGCATCTGGCCCATTCTCCTTGAAAACAGATAATCGGCTTCAGTAATTGACTGAGACATGCGGGTTTCTTTTCTTTCATTTTATATTTAATTGTATAAAACCGTGGCATGCGAATGTGGCCAAGATTATTAAAATTATTGATCATCTATGGTATCCAATCAGCTACAAACTCTGCACAGTTATAAACCATTAGTTTTAGGTTATATTAGAAATTCATCCAATTAAAAAAAAAAATAATTAAAAGAATCAGGGATGTGTGTCAAAATATAATTGCACATTCCAGAGCTAGAAAATTGCAATAGTAGGACTGGCAGTCATTCTTATAAGAGAGGGCAAGGGCAAATGGTGAAAAATTCAAATATGAGTAAAATGCCAGTAAATGTCATACTAATAACTGTATACATTACAACCTGCTGTGATTTTTCTCTCCCATGGGTCATATCTTTTTCCTCTTTTCTTCCAAGGTACCATGACCATGGAAGAAAGCTTTCCCAAATCTCTGGCCCCTTTTCTTAATACTTTAGGTTTTTTTTCTTTTCACTTAATTGACCAAATTAATAGCTTCTATAATTAATCTACAATCTTCCCTAATATGGATGCTATTAACCAGAGATGTGCAAAAATAAAATAAATCCACTTAGTTTGAAATCACAGTTCATGTTTTACATAACTCACTTTCAGAAATATGATTTACTCATAGCAGAACAAGATTCACCATGTTTTCTCTGCAAACTCTGAAAATAAAGGTATATGTGTTGTACACTTATCAGTATAGAAGACCGTAAACCATATTAAGACCTATGGTAAGCAGTGACAAAAGTAACAAGAAGTGGCTTGCATCAGTAATTACAAAGATAAAGCCAAGCTGATGAACAAAATGATTTCCTCTCAAATCATATCTGAAAGAAAGGCAATATCATCCTTGAGATGCAACTGAAAATGGCAAATTCTAGCAGTCCCAGCTTGTTTTTCTATTAGGAATCTTCTCATTCCTACAACAGGATTTTTTTTCTTATTCTTGGGAAATGTCAGCATTTTGGCTTTTTTAGGGAATGCCTCAGATTCTGAGCAGTATATGGAGTCCTCTCCATGCTTACACAGTACTTCATACTCCCCTGTCGCAAAGTACACTTGTACTGGGAGCAGTGCTGCTTAATATCTTCATCAGTGGTGTAGACAGTGGGATCAAGTGTGCCCTCATCAAGTTTCCAGATAACACAAACCTGAGTGGTGCAGTTGACATGCCAGAGGGATGGGATGTCATCCAGAGGGAGCTAGAAAAGCTTGAGAAGAGGGCCCATGTGAATCTCATGAGATTCAAGAAGGCCAAATGCAAAGTCCTGCACCTGGGTTGGGGCATTCCCAGGTATGAGTACAGTATGGGGGATGAAAGGATTGAAATCAGCCCTGCGGAGAAGGACTTGGGGATACTGGTTGATGAAAAGCTGGACATGAGCCAGCAGTGTGTGCTTGCTGTCCAGAAGACCAACCATATCCTGAACTGCATCAAAAGAAGTGTGGCCAGCAGGTTGAGGAGGGTGCTTCTTTTCCCCTTCTCCACTTTGGAGAGACCCCACCTGGAGTACTGTGTCCAGCTCTAGAGTTCTCAGCACAAGAAATACATGGACTTGTTGGAGGAGGTCCAGAGGAGGGCCACAAAAATCATCAAAGGTCTGGACCCCCTCTCCTATAAAGAAAAGCTGAGAGAGTTGGGGTTGTTCAGCCTGGAGAAGAGTAGGCTGCATAGAGACCTTATTGTGGCCTATCAATACTTAAAGGGAGCATATAAGAAGGATGGGGACAGTCTTTTTAGCAGGACCTGTTGTGACAGGACAAGGAGTAATGGTTTTAAGGTAATAAAGGGTAAATTTAGAATAGATATAAGGAAGAAATTTTTACAATGAGGGTGGTGAAATACTGGAACGTGTTGCCTAGAGAGGTGATAGATGCTCCATTGCTGGAACCATTCAAGGTCAGGTTGAATGGGTCTCTGAGCAACCTGTGCCAGTTAAAGATGTCTGTGCTCACCACAGGGGAGTTGAACTAGATGACATTTAAAAGGCAATCTCTGCCTAAAAAGAAGTTTTGATGTTGTGTGGTTGACAAACTGAGAAATGCTTAGATAATATAGTATCAGTAGACAACAAGTTGCTTTATTGAAGCTATTAAATAAAAATAAATAATTTTTCGGTTGCTGTTTGAAATACATGAATAAAAATGGGCTAGAAAATTGCCTTCATAAGGTAACTGAGCTGTAGCCTCTCCATTTCTCCTCTGAGCAAGGACCACATTCACAATCAAAACCATTAGCAGAGCATTTGGAAGAATTATAACAGCCAAAGAATGCCTTTTTATGCTGAGTACTCTCAATGACTGAAATTACTGGAAAGTGTCCATTTCCCTTAAGTTATTTAAGTGCCCAAAGTGGCAAATGAGTGCAATTTTCAAAAGCATATAGCTGAATAATTCTCATTGATCTGAACTGCAGAGAAATGACCAGGTTCACATACAAAATCCCACTTTCCAGTCATCTCATCTTTAGGTGTCATCATATTGCAAATATTTTCTTTGGGCACCAAATCAAGAAATCATCTTTGTTTATTTAAAGAGCTTAATTATGCGTACATGCTTAAAATTAAGTATATGCTTGTATGCTTTTCTTAATAAACATAACTCAAGCATGTTAGGGTCCTCCTGATCCAAAGTACATGGCAGGAGTAGGCATCATTGCTACCTAGTGGTTGCATTATTTCCTCCTAACTTCCACAGTTTTAAAACTTTGCCATTGTGAATTGAGGTGTATGTAGTATCTGTTTGTCTTGAACCCACAGGGAATTTGCAATTTCATCTGCTAATGCAGAATAGAAAATAGGCTGAGGGTGCTCACTGAAAGAAGAAAATGAAGGCTTAGAAAAATAATCCTAATTTAAATCCCTTAGGCAGCATTTTGAAAATCTCTGCTTCAAGTGTCAGCTGTGCCAGGGACTGATAATGAACAATGGTAGGAAAATACTTTGCCTAGAGAGAAAGTATTAGGTTCTCAAATATATTAATAAGGCCATAGACTGTTGCTTTACTAGCTGTGGATAGTTCTTTATTTTTGAAAAGACATATTCATTGAGTAACAAAGATAAAAGATGCCAGACCCTCAAAAGGTTTTCAGTGACTATGTACATGACTGAAGTCTTAATTCATATAATTAAAGAAGAATAAGAAATATATAATTCATAGCCTTTCAAATGGATTCAAGAAAAATGAGTGGACTGAGGATTTTCCCCAGTCTATCATTTATAATATGGCTTTTCAGTCTTAGTTAAACAAAAATTGAAGCTTGTGATCTGTAAAATATATAAGCACATAAGAGGGTAGCATTACTTACTAGATGAAGTGCTTATTTGAGAGACATGCATTTCTTCTATGAGAGAGGGTGGAAAAATGCTCTTTTCACACCATCCTTTTTAGTTTGGAATTATAAATTTCCTACTGTGTTTCTTCTGCAAGAGAAACAACAAATTGAGTTGTAGGCTGAGGAGGTTGCAGAAGGCAGGAGTGGCCTCCAGGCACTGTCTTCCTTCATTTCTGCTCCTCCATCCCCAGCTGGGAAACTTCAAGCTGGATCTCAAAGGTGTTGCCTGCTGGGCCAATGGATTAGTCGTTAGGTCATCTTGAATGGTCAGGAGTATTTTACCAAAATGTTTGTGAAAGCAGGAAGGTGATACAGACTGGGGTATCAGCCTGACTGGATTCTGGAGGAGGGGGGTGGAGCCAGGAGGCTGAGGGAGAGAGTGAGACAGGTAAGAGAGCAGAGCTGCTCTTGGGCAGGTTTTATTAGACAAATTAGAGAGGAGCTGTCATTTCCAATTGTCAGTTCTACTGAGCTGGTCTAATCTGCCTGTAATGTAGTCCTGGATCCAGAGGGTTTTCTATCCTTCTTGAAGTCTTGCCCATATGAGAGAGAAAAAAGGGTATAAATAAGCTATGGAGAGCAGGTTGTCCTCCAGCGAGGAGATAGAGGACAGATACCCAAGGTCCTTGCAGGCTGAGATGTCCTGTGGTCTTCTTCCCCATGGCAGAAAGAATCAGTCATATTCAGAAATTAGTCCTGCAGTTAGGCCAAATACTATTTAATGTGAAATATTCATTGTGAACTGGGAGATCACTAGCCTGTAAGTGAGTCCAGTTGGGTGTTTGTTAAATGGACAAACTAGACCCACTGTGGGTTTTAGATCCTTCTCCACATCTTCCCTTGGCCTTCATGTCCTAACCCACAGCCTTTTGCTTTTTTTTACTCGTAATTATTGTAAAACATTTTAAACTATTTTTGATATAGCATCAAAACTACTTGAGTATGAGCAGTATGTGTCCAGAGACTCATATTTTGGCATGGTTCCTGAACAGATAATAGGTCTTAAAATACTTTTACACTGTAAATGAATGTTTATACACAGCAGTTACCTCTTACAACAAGTAAGGCAACATAATTATTTGGAAATTCAAAGATAAACTGAATGTATTTCTAATGAAAGAAGAAATAGGATTGTACTTTGATTATAGTGTGGATGACCTTAAACTGAAGTGCAGTGCCTCTTTGTTCACTCAGGCAGATTTCCTGCCTGAAAGCCAGCTATAATATCAACTCCATATTTCTTTTTTTCTTTAGGCAAAAATTAAATGATATAAAACCACACCACCATTTCAGCATAATTTTATGTAAATATTTTCTACTGCTTGCAAATTATGTATAATTATTTTGGGAAATGCCAGGTACTTCAGTCTATATTTACAGGTATTATAACATTTGGTAATCAAATTATTAAATATCTTTACATACTTATGTTATTAACTTCTTTTATATGTGGGTATTTCCTATAGTTTAGTGAAGGCTTGTGTCATGTCTTAACTTTCAAAATTACAACTAAACTCCTCAAGTTAATAGAAGTGTAAAAAAGTCAATATATTCAATGTATCTTTTGGAACTGGTCCAACTTACCCAACTTCTCATACTAAGGCTTATCGATCCAAATTAGATAGCCATGTTGCAGTTTCTGCAGGGCATACATTATATTTTTTGCATATACGCTAACTATATTAAGGAACTTGATCCTGATAGCCTCACACTTTGAAGCTTTTCTCAGGCTAGTTAGATACAGTGCTTAGTAAGTCTAGTAATGATGCTTATTTTAAACTGAAGTTTGAATATTGTAAGAATACCACATATAAATAAAATAACATCATATAAATGTGTTATACTTTCAACAGTAATAAAAATCTTCCTTTCTCTCTATTTAGTCCTCTAAAAAGAGGTGGCAGCCTGTCCTTTTTTTACTGTGCTACCTATACAGCATTAAACTGAAGAAATTATGTCAACTTAAACATGAGATTTCAGAGCAAGAAACCAACCTCTAGTTAATTGATCTGAAAAACTGAAGTACAGTTTGTTTTCTCTAAGTAGCATAACTTGCTTTTGCATTGTTGTCCCATGGGCTAACATACTTCTTCTTGAAATGTCTTATGTATATATTATATACCTTACTTGGTTTCACCACACACACTACTGTCAATGGCATTATCCAGATCTGGAAGAAGCCCCAAAGGCTTTTCATCCCTTAAATAACAAGATTTTGTCAGTCTGCTCCATATGTAATCTTGCTTCTTTAAAATAAGAAATACTCAACAGGAAACTTTGCAGATTTCTACAACATTCTGAGCTTCAAAAGAACAAGTACTGGTCCAAGTAAGTATGGAAATTTGAGATACCTTTTCATATTTACAGTCCAGTGTACATTTGCAATCTGCCTTCTTATTTTCCGTCTATATGCTATTATTGTTAATATAGGGTATATTTGTTTTCACAGTATATGTTTGTGTTTCAATAATGGAAAACCAATAAATATTTCTTAAAAGTCCTCTCACTAAATGAATGGCAAATTTATTATAAATTCCATCATTTTAAGCTAGGTTGCAAATTGACAATATCTCTGCATCTCTCTGTATAAGTTTTTTCTGCAGAGGGATTGACTTAGTCCATAGTAGCAGGATTTTTTACAAATCAGTCAATGCAGTTATTCTACATCTCTGCAAATTGACATTGCTTGCTGTGTTCTGTCTTGCTACTGAAAGATTAGAAGGCTGCATCAAAGAGGATGAAGTCAAAGCCTTATTTATTGGTTTTAGCTTCAGTTTTGCAAAACACAGTAGTAACGCGAAGTAGAAGATATTTGTGCAAAATAGTGGGGCAAAAAATAATATAAAACTCAATGGGAATAAAAAGAAAATATTAATCTGAGAAAAAATAGAGTAAAAAAGTTTACAGTTCTCTCTGTTTCCAACCCTTTTCAATTATATATTTCTGAGGTAAGAGCATTTGATGACAAAATGTTAAAATCTCAGTGGTATTGTGTATAATAATTACCTCCTCTGAAGCTCCAGAAAGAGGCTGGAATTAGAGGTACTGACTCTGTGTGGATGTGGGAAGCAGCCGTCCTTTGCTTGTAAGAGCTGGAAAATAGTGTGGATGCTGGTACTTGTGATTCTGTCTGCCTTTCACTATGCATGTGTATGGGGCAGAGGTGGCACTTCTTTTCCTCCTGGAAGAGTGCAGAAGTTGTGCAGATTGGAAGGAGAGGGATTGTTTTTTTCCTTTCTGTGCATTGTAATGCATTTTAAATGATGCATATCAAACATATGCTTGGTTTGAGATGGAAAATTAAAATATCAACATCCTTACAACCTTTTCGATCTGTCTCTGCTACTTGTAACTTAGTAATAAAGAAGTCTGCAGCGGTCCTACCTCCAAAATGCTGAGTGACAGCAAAAGCAAATATATTTTGCAAAGAGCTTACTGGGGACTGCTCTGGAGTCTTTCATTACTGATTTTGGTGTCTCATCATCCCAGGACCTTTGCTTAAGTACCTTCCTTTTTCTGATTTTTCTTATTCATCCGAGTACTTTGGTTTCCCAAAAAAGATGGATTGGTTATTATATTTTCATAGTTAGAAGGTAGTTATGTATTGTTAAACTCCCAAGGAGGAATGATAGAGACTCTGTCACCTTGACAGAGCTAAAAAAATGAAACATTGGTACACTTAGCACAGAAAGGTCAGGTCATGCCTTGCATTCTTTCAGTTGTATGAAGAAGTCCGTATAATATGGAAGCCAATCTCTTCTGAATAACATAAAATAATACACTGTTGCCTGTTTAATCTCACTCATGCATACAGAAATGATTTAGTAGATCTAGTGCTGCATGATTAATGATAATGATGCATTTTAAATTTCTGATTCCATTATTAAGTTTGTGGCTTCTGTAAAATAAGATTAACTCCTTCAACATATGATATCAATATAAATTAAAGAACAAAGTGAATTTTTTTCTGTGTCCACAGAATCTTGAAAAATTCATCTTCATACAGTTTAAATCTCTTAAAACCAAACATTTTTAGAGGATCAACACTTTATTACTTTTTATAAATCATAGCTTACATGGAAATAAAGTCTTCTAGAGACATAACTAGCTATAAAGGGAGTTTATATTTTGGTTTATGTTGATTTATTTTTAGAAAATTATTATAAGTCTGAATAGATTTATGTGCACACATGCTCTAAATTTCCCATAGAATGATTTG
The DNA here is from genome assembly GCA_024336885.1 of Actenoides hombroni. NCBI lineage: Eukaryota > Metazoa > Chordata > Aves > Coraciiformes > Alcedinidae > Actenoides > Actenoides hombroni. The sequence goes on from WUAM01000317.1 coordinate 1,084,337, forward strand.
CATTTTAGGTAGATTGATAGTGAGATAATAGCTAATACTGGTGGAAAATATGTATGCATTCTTTTAATAATTACTGTAACTTGTTACCTAAACAGTAGTGTTTCAGGTTTCTTGTGCTAGTGTTCATATAGGTAAAACAATTTTGGAAAGTTAATCTTACAGCATTTTTCTACTTATTTCAGAAAATTGTTCATGTGGTCTCAGAGTGTGATTGATATATCTGAGGTGGTTTTGTAGAGCTAGCCTGTTTTTTCAAATGGGTGAGCAGTGTACTCCTGCATTTCTGCTGCTTTTTTACCCTGTCTGGATTATCTGGAGCTCAACTGCATGTTGCTGTAGAGCAAATTGCAAAAATAGCACATAAATGAATCTATGACAGTGCAGAAAATCAAAAGAAGGGATTATCCAGTGTAATTATCTGTGTAAATCTCCAAGGTTTTCTACTTGCAGCCTAAGAGCAGTTCTGTAATGGTGTTCAGCCTGTGAGAAAACCCATTGAAGTAAGAGCAGGGATTTGAGCATTGGCTCATCCTCTGGCCATCTGCAGCCAGAGCAATGGTCAGCCCTGCAGGTCGTGCTGCTGAGCCATGTTCCATTGACCATATTCAGTTTAGAAATCAGCAGCTCAATTCCATCTAAGTTGAAAGATGGCAATAGCAGAGTTTGAGCTAGATTCAAGAAAGTGTTTAGATCTTAGCACTGTGACCTTGCATCCATTTATCTTTCAATGCAATATACTTTGGTAAAAACGCAGTAGTATCTTCTTGCCACTGATAAGCTCTGTAGGAAATGTAAAGGTAAGATATAAGATAAAATTATAGTTATTAAGTTCTGGTAAAATGAATTAGGTGCATTTTCCTACTTTTTATAAAGAATGTACTTTTGTTTTACCTTAGATGAACAGACATAATCTGAATGCTCAGATATTTCTATGCTGCCTTTAGGATCTAGATCTCTTAATACCGTTTTAGTCACTGGATCAGATTCTGATTCCCTTTTCCACATTAAACACAGCTGTGAAACCTGCTGGACTCTACAGTAGTACTTCTTTCATTAAGGTGCTACTTAACATAAAAGTAGGTAATGGAATCTCACCCTTCATGAGTTAAGATGTTCCAACTTGATATTGCAACCACAACGTTTTCTTTCAGCATTGCACTGAGGTGTGCTCTGCAGTCTTTACTATCTAATTCACAAAACCCTGTAGTACAATCTTCGTAATCAGTGCTATTTACTTTTGATCAAGACCATCCAGAAGGAAGGCTTACATATTGGAAAAGGCAAGAAACAACTTGAGAAGTACATTTCACTGTGAATAAAAACCCCCTTATGTTTATGCAATTTAGAATTTGTAGAATCTGTATGTGAATAAAGATGCCAAATATTCTCATGTGAAAAATAGAACACAGTTGAATTAATTTTAAAATATTTTGTTTTTTTGGTAACTTCATCTCTCCTCTTACCAACTTATATTTCTCTTTTTTCCTGTTTTGGTTTTCTTAACTTTTTCTAACTTCTGAGGTTCTTTAGTGTTCACTCTTTCCTGACAGTTTTTTTATTTCATCTGTATCCCTTTCAAGAATTTTTTTTCTTTACTTTTTCTCTTGTATCTTTTTACATTTTCTCTCACCACACTTTTTCCTCCTTTATTAATTTTAGAAATGCATTTATAAACATAATTTACAGGGAGGCTTTCTGTCCAGGTTAATCCTCCGCATAATTGTTTAGTATTGTTTTAGTTCTAGTACAGATTGTTAAAATGTCTTGCAGTAGAAATGATACAGCAGAGACTGAGAAAACAAGTTGAAGAAAATCAGTGTTATTTAGAAGGAAACGACACATCAAATTTTGGAGAATCTTTTCACCTCCATTACTATTTGTGAATTTTGGTGCTTGCTTCTACATTTCATGATACTGGTTCAGAACATGGAATTCTGATTCTTTTTAACCACCCTGCATCACCCTACCCTTCCCCCCAGAAAAAACTCCGTTAAAAAAAAGAAAAATTGGAAATATTGTGTGGGAGAAATTGAAGTCAGTGTGTATGTCATAAGCCATATACTTGCAAATTTTGAAGAATTTTACTGTTTTTCTTCATAGGGGATTTCAAAGAGCAATGAGGCAGGTCACTGGTCTAATCCTTTTTCAGGTTTTGATATTTTGTGGTGCAAGAACCTAGGTTTAGGTTGTACCTGACAGATAAGTTTTGAGCAGCAGGCCTCATTATTCCAGTGTAAAGGCATGTACTTTGCAGGCAGTTGTATAACTTTCTGTAAGTTGCTGTTAGTTTGTTTTATGAGCATTATCTGTAAGAGCAACTCCAGAGGTAGGAACTTTCAAGTTCATGAGTCAAATTAATTTCCTAATTCTAAGCAGAAGGCAGGTTATTTTTTAAGATAATCTTAAGACAGTAACTTCTTGACTCATATTTCTACAATGTGCTTCTGCAAAAAGCACATTAAAGTCCAAGCAAGGCCATTTCAGAAGGCATTGCCAGATGAATCTTTATATAAGGGATTTTTGCCAGCTTCAAACTTTGGCAAACATACTTTCCAGTATGGTCTATGATTATCTTCTAAATTTCTGCTATTACTTTCTAATTAAAGAATGTTCATGTTCTTATTCCAAACCACGTGTAGACAGTGATTGTATAAAATTCCCTGAAGTTTTAATCTTTGTCTGAACAGTTCTCTCAATGCCAGTACATAAACATATCTAAGACTTGACTGGGCTAACCACTTAAAGATGCTGCACAGCCTTAAACATTTCAAAAAGCTTTAAGAGTTGTTTCCTGCCAGGTTTAATATATTTTACAGTGTGCCATATTAATTAATTGAGAAAATCCTTGTTCTGTGGCCAAATCTATCGGTTATTTCTATCTGCATGGATTTTCCAGCTGCGTTGTTTTCTGGTATGTGTGGTGGCAAATATTGGTAAAATAAAAGGGTAGTTTTGAGTTAATTTTTATTCAGAATATTACAATTTCTGAATGCAATCTAGAAATTTTAATAAAAGCCATCATCTCTTTTTTTCTCCTCTAATAGGGAAAAATGCTATAGCTATTACTAAAAGGCACATCACTTAGCCTGTTTCATACAGCAATCCATCTTCTTTTTTCTATTTGTAAATACAAATTTAAACACCTTACTCTAGACCTGTGGGATAGAATTTATCTTTTTTGCCTTTAGTATCTACAGCAGAGATGCCTCCATCTACACATAACCTTGGATTTCCTTTTGAGTCAGTGGGAAGCACTGTGCATTTTTAACATTTGACCAGACATGTGGATGAGTTTCTCCCTGGAAATGCCTGATCCCTTCTGATGATCGTAGTCTAAAGCTAGGTGAGATAAACTTCTACTCCAATTTGAAAAATCCTTTATATACTCATTAGTATGGGCAGATATTTCAATTATTTGAAATCTACCCAAACAGTGAGAAGTATGGACACTGGACTTTAGGAATTAAGGAGCAACATGATGTCATTCTCACAACGGAAGTCAGAGAATAAATCTCTTTTCAAGTTTTGTTTCCCTAGTGTCCTGGGTTTGTTTGGGATAGGGTTAGTTTTCACCAGAAGCTGGGAGCTGGCCACAGCCAGGATAGACAACTGAACCAGTCAATGGGATATTTGATACTATAACATCATGCCTGCCATATAAGGGTGGGGGGCGGGTTGGGCAGGGAGTGAGGGTCTCTGGCAGGGGGAATCAGTGCAGGTTGAGGTGGACAGTGCATTTTATATGACTCACTTTATATATTGTTTCATGGCTATATTGTTATTACTGTTGTTTACTCTCGTCTTGCATTATTCTATTAAATTTTTCCTATGTCAGCACATGAGGTTTTGCCTTTTTCTCCTTATTCTTTTTCCCATCCCATCACGTGGGAGCGGGTGGGTGGGTAGTGAGCGAGCAGCCAAGTGGTGCTCAGCTTCAGGCTGTGTCTAAACTGTGACACCCAGTATTTTGTGGCTGCCAGTGTATTCCTTCATGTCTTGGACCTGGGAGCACTTTCCCCTGCTCAGAACCTATGTAATAAGGGCTGTTAACATGTTTTTGTTATCTTTCTAATACTCTCAAGACCTTTTATTTCAGGTGAAAACATTCCCCTTTATTTTCCTTGTGGTGCTGCATATGTAAGTGTTTGGGATAGAGAAAATAACAAATCAAAAGATAAATTGAAATAGTATCTTGTAATTCTTTATTGCACCTGCTTATACTTCACAATCCACTGTCATCTTGACCTTTTGTGTGAAGACAAGTCCAGCATTGATAATGAAGGCTTTCTCTTGAAGTTGATGGACTCTTATGTGTAATCAGATGCCCATCCCATAGGCTTTCCTCCATCTGAGTGACATTTCATCTGATCCCAGAATAGGTGATCTTTACTGAGCCTGCTTGTGTTTTGTACTAACCAGACTGTTGGCCTTCCATGGCCACTGGCTAACCCTGCCTGCCACTTTCCGCAAGATGCACATGACAGGGAAAAAAGCAAAGCAAGGTATCGTGAGGGAATGTGGTTTAGATCCTCTTGCTGCTCTGGGGAATGGACAGAGACCCCCCCCAAAAAAGAAAACACTGAACCAGTGCCCTCCCATCTGATTCCTCAAGCACAGCCATTAACATACACATTAACAAAGCTAGGCACATGTCTGCAAAACAGTATCGGTGCAGTACCTGTACAGCACTTGGCCTATGCAGCAGATGGTGTTATTACCAGAGTTATTACAATTTCTGCCATCCTTAAAATGCATGTACTGTACGAAGTACCAGTAAGCAGTATGAAAATTATCCCTTTTTTTTTTTTTTTCCTCTCTTTTGGTATGCAATCTTCTCTTTTACGGGGGTTTGAAAAGGAAATCCTGAATCTGTTCTTTAACATATAATTTTGGTATCTAAAAACAGCACTTGGAATTAGCAGGCTTGTCAGAAAAAACAAGAATTTAGATGTTCAAAAAAACTCAACAATCCACCCCCAGCTTTTCAACTGTGTCAGGCATTATTTGGCTGTACACAGCTGCTGTAAGATGAAGAGAGAGGAAATGCAATGAAAGGAAAAGGTGTTATTTTAAGGACACGATCTGAAAATAATGGAATCACACAAACCACTTCATATAAAGTAGGTTATATGCTCTGCAAAGCAATGAAAATGCACACTGATCTCACACTTAGGCAAGTGTTAAGTACAGACTCACTGTCAACAAGATCAATTCTCTTAAAACTTGCTTCTTTCAGTTTTCTCTAAAAGCCAAAGAAACTGTGACTTGTATTCATCCTCCTCTATCCAAGGCATAGGGATCACCCTTTCTTCTTTTCTCCCATCTCCCCCAGAGAAATAAGGTTATAAACATTATTAAATATATATATAAATAATATAAATATATAATATTACAAACAAAAAATATTATAGTATTATAAACATATTATGGTCAGAAAACAAATTAATCTTTCTATGATCACTCAACTTTCTGACACTTCGTATATAGAAGCAAAATATTTTATTAAGAGAGTGTCAGGGTTTCATGTATGTATGTTTGCTGAGCACCTAAAGCAGTTTGCCAGAGAATCTGGCACTCCCTCTTGTAAATGTGCTATTTTACAACCTCCAGCTGACCCATCACTATATTCTTGATCAGAGGCCACCACATTCAGTGAATGGTTCAGTTTAGAATGATAGAGTGAGGAAAGGGTAAAGCATTGGAATAGCCAAGAAAGTGGAGATTCCTACTGTAGGTATATGTTGGGCAAGTGAAAGCTAACATGAACAAATTAAATTTCTACAGGCCATGCTAATTATATAATCTCCTTGGTTTCTCTGGAACCCCTACTGTTTCTGTTGCTATGCTTATCATGTGTATCAAGTGGGAATTCACAAGGACATCTCATGCCTTTGTGATGTACCACATCATACAGTAGGGAAGCAGCAGTGCCACTCATCTCTCTTTGCTAGCATACTCCAGAAGAAGTAGAAGGAAAATATGGGAAATGTGTCTTATTGAGGAGGACACCTGTAGTCCTCCAAGAAAAACATCCTTGTGCAATGTGCTCCTTGTGCTGTGGTGGCGACTGGAGAGAGGCTGAGGAGGAGGCAGGAGCCTCCCAAGCCATGTACCACACACTCCAGCCTTCTAAGTAGTCCCCAGTGGTATTTCTGTGGAGTACATTTTAATCTCTATTTTGTCATGTTGGATAATACAATCCAGTCTTTTAAGTGGCTGAAGTGAAAGGTGTTGATAATAATTTCACATCTTTTTCTGTTTCTCAATGGAGCCCGTAGTTCTGGGTATAATATCTAAATTAAATATTTGTACAGAATCTCCACATATAGCATTGTTGTTTAAATTAATAAAATATTTATAGTATATATACAGTAGCAAAATCTAGTATTTGCATCTCAGTTCCCAAAATTTTAAGTTTGCCTCTGAAACACTTGGTTAAAATTTGAAAGAAAGGCTGACATTTATCCCCTAATATTTTATGTATGGATATCTTTTTCAGGACAACAACCCTTTTCCTCAGATACTTTACTACTTATATTTCAGTGAGTTTCATGTCCTGTTGCAACTCTACAACACTGAAAATGTTCACATACTGTTCAGCAGTAACAGATCAGACTTATTTTCTTCTACAAAAATTGCTGTATCAGTACTTAAAAACCAAAATAATTAATTCCAGAATAAAAAATTCCTTCCACTCCCTTTCCAAATAACACAAATGGCTGTTTGCAGTGTTTTGTTTATGAAAATGAGAAATATGCAAAATATGAAAGCAACAAAATGAAATAATGTGGTTTGATATATTTGCATTTCAGTTTTCTATGTGAAAATGCAAACTGCTTACCAGATCTGCCTTAACCACTTATAGATTATTTTTTTCATCTGTTGCAAAAGTTGTCAAATACAAAAGAGAAATACTGAAGTTACTGATGATGTGTATATTTCGATTAGTTATTGACCTTTTGGAATTCATGTGTGTTTGATCTTCCTAGAGTACTATAATGGTTCAAAATACTACCTCACAATCTTACGTATTTCAGAACTGCATTTATGTATGAAGTAATAGTTGGTAAATTGCAGGCCTTTCTGTTGCTTGGAAACATGAGGTTTGCTTCCCTAAACTAAAGAATTTCCTTGTATCTGCAATGCTGTTGAGCTAGGCATGTTAGGTTGCTGAGGTGTATTTATATAAACTGCAGCAGTAGAGGTACATATATAAATTGCAGCAACAAAGATGTACATCTACAGACTATGGAGTGGGGGAGACAGAAATCTCGTAAAGTTTATAATTTAAAAATGTGAGATGGTATTGTATCTTTGGAGACTATCAAATGCTGTGTTGCTTAATTTCTGGAAGAGGAAAAATTGAGACATCCAACTACTAACTTAATATTTCAACTTTGAAATTTGGAATTTATTTTGTGGGGGGGACTAAGCAAAGGCATAAAGCAACTTGAAAAAAAGGCAATACAGACTTACAAAATAAGTCATGATAAAGACATTTTCTATGAAACAGAAGGACTCAAAATAAGTCACGATAACAGATTTTTTTTTAAAAAAAGCTTATGGGCTCAGATATTGAAAGTTTTTATATATTCTTATTTCTCTTTTATCAGAGGAACCGTATGCTGTATTATGCTTTAAGATGGCAGGCATGATAGGTATGTTGTCGCTGTGGTCTGACAGGTTTGTTCATCATAGTTTATTTCACAGTTTGTGAGCGCCATTTGTTTTTCTTTCTATCCTTAGATGAAGTTGCTGACATACAATGCAGGTATTATTTCAAAACAACAGAGGATGAAACCATTGCAAGCATAATCTATTGCTAAAAACTAATGCTAAAGCAGTTTTGTGACCTGCTTACTTTTATTCAGGTTTAGTTTATTTGAAAACTGCCAGTTTTGGTGTGTGCCATCTCAAAGAAAACATAAATATCCAAGACAACTTAGAGAAGTGCTACAGGATGGTGTTACTGATGGTGCAGGCTAGGCAGCAGCAAACGGAACACAAGCAACCCCAGCTGGAGCTGTGCTGCCCGAGTTCGCCCTTACTTCGTTATGGACTAACCCTCACCTAGGGAGTATAAAGTAGGGAGATCTCATTTCCAGTCATGAATTTTATTAATTGATTTTTATTGTAGACCTTACAGGAGCTCAGCAGTATGGAAAACTCTGTGTGTGACTCTGGGCAAAGGCTCGTTCTAACTCTGGAAATGCTTGTTAACTGCTTGGAAATACATCATCTTATGATTGTTCTGAAAATTTTTGTAACGTAAGCTATTCGAAATCCTGTCAGATTTGAAAGCAATATTTATGTTTGTTCCTTCTATTTTCATCCTTTTCTTTATTTTTTTTTGCAATATTTCAGTCTACCATCTACAATGTGTACAACAATAAGAAAGGTGATTCGTTATCTCTATGAATATATAAATCCTAAAGGCAGGCAAGGCTGCAAGAGAAGAAGGGAAATGCAGCTGATAAAATCTAAATAATCTCGAGAAGAATGTGTTCATATTTGGGTGATTAGAGATAATGTACTACCTGGCAAAGAAAGGAATATGTAACAGTTGTGAAGTTATTTAAATTTAATTTAAATTCAACTGTACTACTTCTGCCATCACAACAGTTGTATTTCCTAAAATGCAACATCCCTTATAAATATTTACAGGTGTAGCACTGTAGATAAAGGAATCTGCTCTTGAATAGAAAGTATTATAGGGATATTTGGAGTGTTTACATGTGTGTACATGTTTTCAAACTGAGAATTGCTGTGGAAAGTCTTTGTGAGCTCTCTAGAGTGGCTTCCAGAGATACATGTTTGCTGTAGCAAGCAAAGCAATGCGTGGTATAGAACAGATAAGTTGAGGCAGGGTGTTGCGTTAGGGGTGCTAATGAGACTTTTGCCTGCCAGAGTCCCAAGGGCTTGCACTGAGCAGTTTTTCCAAGTCAAAAAGCAGGTTTAAGAGTTCTGCCTCAGAGCCCAGTGAAGGGCTCACATGGAGACAGCAGTTACCTGTTTCAGGGCCTGGTTAAGGACTTAATGCTGGGACAGTTTAAAAGTTAAAACAAGGAAGTTTGATTTATTAAAGCCACAGATACGATATGTTCAGAATTGCCATTGACAAATGCACTGACCGCAAAAAGGACAATCAAGCTCAAGCCAGTAATTCCCCAGTAATATCCAGTGCAATGGGAGATGCAGGCCTTTGCAGTAGCACTAGCAGATAATAGCAAAAAAAGGTATACCATATATTGAAGGTGAAATTACTTACTTACCAAGAAGGTGTCCCTGTCTTTGGTAGAGTAAGAGGATTACAGCCCATCTGCTGTCTCTGCTAGACTTTTTGGTCTTCTACCCCACAGGGAATATATTCCCTTTGTGATTTTTATATCCTAATTCTGTCTGTCCCTGCCTTCTACGTGATGGTTAACATGATTTGGGTGGACAGTTGAGTAACATAGTCATGTATATTTAACCTGTACTCTATTAGGCTCAATACCATACTTAAGGGTGTAAACTTTAATATTAATTTTGCTATTAATTAGGCAAAGGTCTTCACTCAGACACTCTGGCCTTCAAGATTTTTATGAGTTGTTTGCTTTTGTTGGTTTAGCCAAAACAGGACCACCTTATCTTCACAAGACTCCCTCCTTCAGTGCTTTCCTGTGTCAGCTCAGTAGATTTCCACTTCCAGAGATGGCACAAAAATCTTGTGGTTACAAACAACCTTTCTCCTGAAGTGCACTAAATTAGTCTGTGTTCCTGTCTCACAGCAAGATAGGCTGTTATCCCACAAAGGGGCATGGCAATTTCTAATGGAGTTTTGGAGGTTAGGTAAACCATGTAGTCATGAATACCTAGTTGCTGTCTTTCCATTTCTTGCAAGACAGCGGGCAGTGCATATCACTGTTCAAAAGCTTCTCTGTAGGAGAGAAAAATCTTTAAGGTGTGTTGCTGTGCATTTCTTTATTTCAGCAAGCATTCCTTGAAATGAATAAGAAACGTACACAAAAGAATCTGTTCACAGTGATCCTCAGTAACTTCCTGTTGTTAATCAAACAGCCACATGAGTGGTTTCAAGTGTGTAAGTTTCTTTGCTTGAAGCATTTTTTCCTTTTACTCTTAATATTGGTGCTGTGACAATTGGCTTTTTTTTCAGATGAGTATCACTTTCAGAGCTGGAGTGCTGCAGACATAAGGAGAGCATAAAGCATCAAATGTATCAAATGACTATTGAACACTGTCTTGGGAAATTTAATGCAGTCTAGGAAGGATAATGAACTGAAGGGCTGTTAACGCTAGTTATTTTTGTGTGTAATCCTCTCTCTTCTCATCCTGTTGCTATCCTAGCATTTTTTTGAAGTCCTTTTTGTTTTATTTTTACACTGAAGTTTGTTCTCCTGTACTGTAACAGGGAACAGATGAGCTAAGTAAGATATTTCTGTTCATTTCAGTGGGATTTGGGTCAGGATCTATGTTTATTGTTATATAAAAAAATCTCACCAGGATGCACAAACATATATCAAAGCTGAAATGATGAAACTCAGTGAGTCTGTAATTTACTAATATATCAGCTTTGAGGGTAGCTGTGTATGTGCACGCTTTTTGGAAGATGTTGAAATATACTGATGCACCACTGGCAATTGTTAGCTGCACATGGTTTAGTATCCACCAGCTGATGGGTTTCTGCAAGTCTCCACATATGAATTGAGTAGATGTTAATTCAAAGATGCTTTTGATTTTATTTATGTTACAGCTAGAAAAATAGACAGAGTTGGAACAAATGACACCCAAGAAATGAAAGAGGAATCAAAATCATTCATGGAAGATGAAAGGAATATGCAGCAGATATATATAGATAGATATATATATGTATATAAACTAAATTCCTCATATGGATAGCTTAGTATGTCTATTTTATTTCTTACTGAAATTAACTCAGAGTCCCAGCTATAAAAAAAACAATACTGTATTACCATATCAAGGAATTTTTCTTCATTTTTCACACAAACTTACATGAAAGCTTAATTTAAAGATAGTTGAGTTCCCATGCCTGGGCATAGTGTATGGCTGAACCACACAGCCTCCATTGTATGGCATTTTGTGAACACTGAATAAATCTCATCATTACTTTTGAAAACTAGCACTGCATGTGAGTGACAGATGTATCTGTTCTTTCTTAACCATGATTGTGGAAGATTTTAGGAGACACAAATATGACTGTAAATCTTCAGTGCATGATGCACCACACTAAAAGTTCCCAAGCTGCTATTCTACCTTAGTCCATCTTCATGGTTTTACATTAGTACAGGTTATTGGTTACTTCTTCTTAAAAGACTAATTGTTTCAAGCTGGGAAACAGTTGAGGAGGTTTGGTCATTACTGATTCTCTGAAGAATCATGTGCAAAAATTCTGTTTATGTAAGAAGTTTATTCATGTTTAATTTGGCATTTTCCATTAAAGATGAATGAGAAGTATTCTTGTATATCTCCAGTAATCCTACATTAATAGCCTGTGGGGAGCTGAATAACATTTCTGCCCATATTTGATTTGTGCTAATTCTTGAAGGCTTATCAGTGTAGTACAGCATCATATAACTTCAAATCTCAATATATTTTCTTTTTAGCTTTTAAACTGTATTATCTTTTACCTCAGTTCAACCTAATGTTCCTAGTAAAAAAGTCTACTACTGATTTTAATTTTATAAACTTAACAACTTGGTGAGTACCTTCTCAATTATTCAGTTGTTTTGTACCCAGTAAAGCAAAGCATTGGTGCAGAACAGTTTATAGGGTGAGACCTTAAAATACGTATGTTCAACTGATATTTCTGTTTGGAGCTCTGCTTTGATCAGTAAATGTGTCTTTTAGGTAAGACCTGTGTTCTTTCTATATACATATGTCTTCATCTTTATCTATGGGGTTTTTTTGTTTGTTTTATTTCTTTTCAAGCTTTAGATGAACACTTCCAATTTTGTGGTGTTTGAAATTACGCACTTAAATCCTTGTTTAGGCATATATGAGTGGATTATATTTCTGAGCACATGAGCAATTGCAGCTCTCTTGACTGCAGTTGAAAGTGATTTTTCAAACTGAAAAACATCTCACTTTTATTTTGATGGCTAAAAATAAATGTAACTACCTAACTTCAGATAGTTAAGTTTGCAGATACAGATTTTTGACTGAGAGCAATCTCCTTGTGATGTAAGTAAAGCCCCAAAACTTCTGTAATTTTTATATATCTTATGCACATAAATGACAGTGGACATTTGTCCTTGTGATAAAAGCCGTGCATATTGTTCCCTTCTGAACCAACCTGAGTTCCCAGGATCTGTTTTTTCTCCTTCAGAATTCAATAAGCAAATCTTCCCTTCTGACTGCAGGAGCAGACCATGATATCATCAGCTTCTCCAGACAGTTTTTTTGTCATTTGTTCTGAGAAAATTATACAGCACCGGATACAAGTTTAGCAGTGAGTAATAGCATTAACGTGATGTGTTTAGCATCAGAATTACTTGTGTTGAAGTGCCTTGATTCAACAGCTTTTCATATTGAGGTTTATATAGAGATGGGTATGTGTCTATATGTATATCTACATGTTGTCACAATTTAAGACCACACAGCAGGCAACAAAACACCATGAAGCCACTTGCTTACTCCTAATCCCCTCCAGGCAGGAGAAGAATACAACAAAAAGGTCAAGGGTTGAGACAAAGTACAGGGAGGACACACTCATCAATTATGGTCACAGGCAAAAGACAGATTCAACTTGGGGAAAACAGAATTTTGTTTAAATGAAACCACCACCAATTCACAAGTTGAATCAGAGGAGGACAGTGATAAATACAACTGATGTTAAAAACAGCTTCCCCACACCTCCCCCTTCTTCTGGGCCCAGCTCTGCCACCTTTTCCCCTGCAGTGGTGCAGTGAGGCAGGGAATGGAGGTTGCGGTCCATCCCAGTCTGTTCCATGTTGCTCCTGCTGCTCCTTACCCCTCAGGGAGAAAACTCCTCACAACTCTCCCCTGCTGCAATGTGGTGTCCCTCCCATGAGAAACAGTCCTCCATGAACTTCTCCTACCAGTGTGGGTCTCTTCTGTAGGCCATAATCCTCCCAGCAATGGACTGCTCCAGCATGAGCTTCCCTCAGTCATGGCCTTCTTCAGGATCAGTCCCTTGCTCCAGAGTGTGGTCCTTCACAGGCTGCAGACAGGGTTCTGCCCCACTGTAAGGGCTTCAAGGGCTCAGCCTGCCATCTCACCACGGGCCAAAAGGGAATGGCTGTTCCAGCATGCCTCCCTGAGTGCTTCCTCAGTGTCTTTGGTGTCTGCATGATTGTGTCTCTGAGGTCCCACTCCTCTCTGAGACCAAAGTAGCCCCAAAGCAAATGAATTTGCTCAACAGGTCTTTCCCCTCTTAAATATGTTATCAAAGAGGCACTGATTGGCTTGACTTTGGCCAGAGGTGGGTCCAACTTGAATCTTGGGGAGCTTTCTTGAAGCTTCTTACAGGAACATACACCAGTAGCCCCCTCCCCCACTACCAAAATCCCACCAGACACAAACCCAACACACACACATATATAAAAATACATTTATTTTAAAGTGTATGTGTACTTCCTTAACAAAGATATTAAGATGGCTCTGTGCTAGTATTTTACTTGGAATTGGGAATACGTTTTTGCGCCCTCATGTGCAAAGTCCTTCCCCAGCTAGTGCTCAGCACATGCATGCTGTGCACCTCAGCTCAGCCATCAGTGCACACTTCACCACTGGTTGAGGCACAATATGGCTCATACTGTCCCAGCACCAGAGCACCAAGCAGTGAAATTGGACCACAGGTTAATAGTGTAAATTCATCAGAACTTGATTCCTTTTTGATGAAACTAAACAAGAATATGTATTACTGGAGCACAGGTGATCTTCTTCTCTAGTCTTCTAGTAGACTAGAGCTAGTCTGGGTAAAAACTCCCCAATGGTTATAGTATGGACATGGGTGCCTTAACATGAATTATGTTTATCTGCAAATCAACTCCTACTAATTTACTCCTACACAATTTACTGATACAGCTGTAGCCTAAGTACTGTTTTACAGATGAGGGTTTGATGGGTAGATGCCAGAAAAACCAATTTTAACAGGTTTTTGTTCCTCTAGCAAGCAAAAAACTAACTAAGTTTGGTAATTTACCCCTATGTGATTTGGTCATAGATACATGAGAATCACTGTGCAGTCTCCCAAATCCATGCTGGATGCAGTTTCTTTCTCTCAATACCATAATAAATGAATGAGAACTGTTCCTTCTCCCCACCCACCAATCCCTGAAAGCATGGGTTCAACTCTGATCAACCACCACAAATAATTCCTTTGGTCCTACCCCTTCTGCTGTGCATACATGCACAGCATAAAATGTCCCACAGTTTTAAAGTCTGTTTACATTTAGTTATTAAGTTATTTTTATTGACAGAGCATAATTCAGTAATGGCACAGCTATGGGCAAGTTCACAAGCTCTTGTGGACCCATTGTTGGAACCATGCAACATGGTGCAGCTGTATCTTTCCTCCTGGGTAAGAAGTATAGTCCACATTGAATACAGAAGATTATTAAATCTCTTTTCAAATCTGTGTGTTTTTATGGTGGTCAAAACCAATTGTTTTTCTCTTACAAGAACCCTGAAAAGGTAAATGTTTTGCCTTTGAAGTGATTTAGACTCCAATGCCTAATGTAAGAGATATTAATTTTGAGGACCAGTTTTCTCCAAGGCCTTTTCATCTCAGTCATTCTCATTTAATTTTAAACACACCAAGTAATAACATATTACTGATGTTTTTGTTAATTGCTGATGTTTTGTGAATCAGTGCTTAGCTTCCTGATACTCAGTTCAGTAGCCAGGCACCATTCCTTTCTTTAGTTGTGACAAAGAATCTTTTTTATTGATGGAAAAGTTGCTCTCTAAACCTTCCTTCCTCTGTACCGAGGTTCACACCCCCTCATGCTCTGCAACTTGCCAGGTTTAAGACATCACTTCTATGGAGACAAAATATGAGAACACTGGTAGCATATTGTTTTTCTGATTTTGTTTATCTCACATCACCTGAAGTATATAACATCACTTAGAATACAAATCACTGTGTGTAAATTATTTATGCATACTCACTAATTGGGATTTAAATTTAACTATGATGTCACAAAATCAGTTTTGTAGTTTTAAGTTTTGTCTTTGTTGGTGAGTCCAGGCATTTGCTGAGTTAATAACCTTTGCCAGTATCTTCACTCCAGAAAAGCGTAATTATTCAAATCTGGAGAAAATGAAGGGTGGAACTTAACAGAGTACATTTGTTATAACCTGAATTAGTTGCATTTACCTAAGGCATGATTTAGGACAGATATTACCAAGAAAGCAAGCTATCTGGCTTATAGAGATATTACTAAAATAAAAGACACAATTTAATATGAAAGAGTTTTCAGAGCATGAAGGAATTTTTTCTTTGGACTGTTCCCAGAAGAGACAAGGATTTTAACCTATACTTCTTGTTGGTATTGACCACAACAGACATGGCAGATCCAAACTCTTGATGAGTCAGGCCTGCCTGAATGGCAGGTGAGCACCAGTTTTAAGGTACAGAATAACACTGATTTGTCTGTAAACTGGTTAGAAATGGATCTTTCAGTAATCTAATCCATGTACGTGCTTTATCAATTTAATGCATACTGCCTTACATTCAGCTACATTAAAGAAGAATATATTCTAAGTCAAAAATGCTTTCAACTTTCCTGATCAAGACTGT
>WUAM01000317.1:1101207-1125415 GCA_024336885.1 Actenoides hombroni
ACACAAGTTACAAAAAACAGTAGGATGGTTTTTGTAAGCTGGACCAACACTTGGTGTTTTGCTAAGTTCTGTTTATGGTACATTGAAAAAATATTTTGAAATGGGTGTTGTAGAACTTTAGCCAATCACCCTAGGAGATGGGTGATCACTGACCAATAGCCTTATGAGGCTAGGGTATATAAAACAGGGTTATAAATTAATAAAGGGGCCTTCTCTTGCTGAATTTGTGTGTTGCTGCATCTCTCCGCTCCCGGCACAAACAGCGACATGCCATCAATTCCATCTTGAATTCATAGTGGGACTAGAGTTGAAAGGTCAGACAGTGAGTGCTTTTGTGTAGAATGTGCTGCCATACATTGGGTGTAGGATTAAACCAAAGCTGCAATGTGCAGGATGTCCAAATGACTTTAGATGCCAGTGTGTAGCCAACTAAATCCCACTTTGCATTTTTAGCTCATTCTAGTATAGAGAAGTGTGAGAATTTATTTTTTTTTTCCTTTCACCTGTACCATTGGAGTGCTTGATGGTGTTCTTGCAGCCCGAAAGTGCACCTCTGCAGGATCCCTGGGTTTCTGTGGCTTGGCGAGGAGGAGAGGAGGAGGGAGTCACCAAGAGAGACATAGTTTTCTGTCTTACTCTGGTATGGTCTGCTGCAGTTTGGGGGGTTGTTGGAAGTCTAGAATGTTTCTTGTAAAATGTCATCTTTCAGAGAGACATGTTTATTTAGTGACTCCTGCATAGGTTTCATTATGTGTGTGATATGACTGTCAGTGGCATACAGCTGGCAAAAGCCTCCTTTTTGTATTGTGTTGAGTTTGTTTGTGGCATTGAGGTCATTCTGCCTAAGATGAAACTATTTCTTCAGTAGAGTGTCCTCAGTAGATAAAAGTCTTCAGACTTGGCTTTCTGGTAAAGAATGTGCTCCTTCTAAAAGTTAAAGCAGTGGTATTTGAGGCTGCTTTGTAATACAAACTTATAATGTATTTGGAATAAGATCCTGAATGTAGATGTGTTGCATAATGGTACCCAGCAATGTGCAACTTTTGCAATGAATGTAGGATTGAGTGAAGTGATACTCATGTAGTGCTCGTCCAAAGACAATTTAGTGAAGGATGGTGGTTATTAAGTTTTGGGGGAAAATGGTGAGGAATTCCAAGTATTGAACCTGGAAAGGAAGTGTGCGATGCCTGTGTATCTCAGTACTGCATGAGTGTGAGATGGAGTTTCTTACTGTTTCTTCTCTAATTTACTTCATGATCTTGCTCTCATACTGCAGGGCTAACTTGATACCAACACCTGTACCCATAATGCAGCAAAAGCAGAGGTTAATTGAAGTGCTAAGCATGCTTCTTTGTCAAATTGATTGCCAAAACAATTATTGCCAATTCGTATTTAGCTTCAAGATTGCTCATTTGTTTCTCATGGGAGGAAGGTCTATGTAAACAAAAAAGATTCTCTGGTATTTTTTAACATGAAGCATATTATTCCATCACATATAGTACGATATTTTATATACTAAAACATACTTTTTCTGTAAACTGTTTAACTTTTGTTTTTAAGCATCCAGCAAAAAAGGCCTTTGCTTCTATAAAACCACCAAAGTGGGTGAGGTGAAGTCAGTTAACTGAGTATTACAGAAGTCAGCAACTTGAGTATTACTATGGATAATAAGTACACATGTGTCTGCAATGACATTATGCATTACTGTTGCTGGGTAATACTGTGGATAATAGCTGAGGCTGGAATTTCCAGGTTCGGAACTTCAATTAGTCATGTTGTTGAGAAGGAAGTTTTGCTGCCTTCTGTAGAAAGTAGGAGCAGTGAGACATGATATACACTCTATAATAAAGTATCTAAATGGTTGCTAGCTTTGAAATAAAGATGTTTTGCAAGTTTCATTCAGTGAGCAAACAAAATGACTGACTGGGCACATATCAAATGGTGTAGCTTTCCAATGACATTTTCTTCCAACAGTGATAAATTGGAAATTATTTTTTTTAGCTTAGAAGTGGGTATTAATATAACTGCAGAAAGATTGTATCACAGGCAATACTTACTCATTTATTAAGATTTATTTTTTTTTTACTGTGATGTTTCTTACTATCTGTGCCATACATCCAATGTAGTTGCTATTGCCTTTTCATTTTATGTTACTGTAGATAAAATATAAGCCAATATCACTTTGCTTTTCTTTGTATTCATCTTATTTACTGAAGTAATAGATTATTTTTTAAGTCAGGGATACTTTCTGGTTTGGAGGCTCTGAAGACACGTACAAACAGAAATGATAGAGCATTCTTTCAGAGAGAAGCCTGGTCATTAATCTCTTTTTCCTTTCATCTCTGTCACTATATATTTGTATTAAAATAGATAGACTGTATCAGGAAAATAAGAAACTGCATGCAAGATCTACTTTCATTTTGCATAGGTTTAAAGGGTAAGGTAAATGTTCCTGATGCTTCAAAAGGTTCTTTGTCTAAGGGATACCTGCTGAGGCTTGAGTTTTTGTGATGCTTCTCTTAGCGTATAGAGAATATTTCATTGCACAAGTGGCTGCTGTCTGAATACGCCTTGCTCCTTCTTTGGGATATTTCCACCACAGAGGAGAGCTTGTCTGTCTGGAGGAAGGACTGGTCAGTAGCCCTGGGTGTACTGTGCCAGACCATTCTGTGAAAGAGTAATGCTCTGTGACCCAAGGTATCTTGGATGTTATTCTGTACTGTGGCACAATTTTAGGAAGGATAGGCAATGACTTTACAGTGCTGCCCAGTGTCTTACCAGGCTGGAGATGTGGCTTTGAGCCTGCTGAGAAGGGAGGAATGTATGAACCCGTCTCTCTGATCTTCTGCCCTAGCCTCTAATGAGCATGAAGGCAATGCGGGGCTAAGTATTGTGACTTTCTGGATATCTACTTGAATTGCTTTGTGCTTCAGTCTAAAAAGTGGCTAAAATGGGCTACCATATTCCATCTGATTGCAAAAGAAACAAATTACCCATACACATCTGTGCATACACAGATGTAGTGTATCTACATATGTACATGGCCATGCAATTCACCTTGTGATTCTTCTCTTAAGCTCAGTAATCAGTTAAACTGGGTCTGATCTTCAGACAGGCAAAAAGCTCTGTAAAGATTTTTATGTTCTTCAAGTAGGCTTTCTAGGGAGTTTATTCTAACAATTGAATGTTACATAGATTTTAAAATCCTGTGTGTCTTGAAATAGTTACCCACAACCTTGGCCGTCTTTGCTCACTTTTTAACTTGTTCAGTTTTGGGGGATGAAGCATATGAGATGCTTTGTTAAAATTCTGCTCATTTAGGCTGCTTTCATTTAACCTTCCAGAGGACAGCAAACTGCTTCCTGCATGTATGCCTCATGTCCATCCTTTGAAAAAGTTAACGAGAGGTGTGATAAATCAGAGGGCAGAGGAAATCTACAGTTTCCAAGCATGCAAAAGCTTTCCTTTTACCAAAAGCAAGGCTAAAAGTTTCTTATGTTTCAGCCCCTTTCAGTACCACTGAAATGATGATGGACTGGCAGATTTTAAAGCTTATTTTTTAACTCACCAATTTGATGTTTAGCTTAACAGGGTCAAAGTGGGTAAACAGCTAGACTGAGTAAAAGGTGGGTAAACTCTATTTGCTTGCATTCAGCATTGACTGAGATTGGCATGAACCGTTCCTAATTTGCTTAGACCAATAACATGATAAAGCACATTATGTTTCACACAGATTTCAACACTTTGGCTTTTAATGGACTAGATTTTACTTCATTTGAAAGATATATTGCATTGACCATAGAGTAGAAATTAAGGTCCTGAGTTCTACGTAACAGTCTGTAGCTGCATTCGAAAATCTGGGACACTTTATAAATACTGCTGATTAAAATTTACCAAGATGGTCAGCTCAGTATTGGTCTAATCTATCGTTTTATTAGAAAGATTTAAAAGTTTCAGCATTGTCATTAAACATGGTTGGGTTTTTTTAAAAAAATCTGCATATATTTATATATAATTTGCAAGAATATCCATTGCATTAATAATGCAAATCTTAATTACTTGTTAGAAAATTGATGTTACCCCTCCAAGCTACATTATTGCATAGGCTTTCTCCAGAGTAAGGTTATTTGGATAACAGTCTCTTGAGGATCTCAGCTTTTGTGTTGTGTCAATTTTTTTGCAGCTATGTGGCTTACAAACTAATTTTTTTTGCACAGCAAGTGTGAATAATAATCTTGACTGCCTTATTAGTAATCCTGTTTAGACACCTGTACAAATCTTACTGTTTGGAAGAGTGATTGGGCTTATGTGTATTAATAAAGCTGTAAATACAATACTTAAATATTATACATTGATGACTGTTTCAGTCTCCCTCTCCTTTTCTCATTAAAAGTATAAGAAACATATCTGCATATAAATTAACTGAGCATAAGAAAATTTTCCTGGTATTTTTAGAATTTTTTACTCTCAATTTTCTTATGTCATTCTCAACTCAAAAGTATAAAAATGTGTGAGAACTATTAGAAATAAGCTATATTCTGACATTATGAATGGCTATTTTTAATGTGTCTTACACAGTAGTATCTTGGAGCTTCTGATACTAGTCTAAAAAAAAACACCATAGTAAAAGTCCAAGCATTAAACTTCTTGACAATAAAGCTTACACATGCTTTTGTGTCATTGAACCTGCCAACCTTCAATCTTTTTGTTTTTAAACGCTGATGTATTCTCCAATTTTAATTACTCCTAAGTGAATATGACACTATAAAGTGATATTGGATGTTTGAAACCAACAGTGATAATATTTCTGTTTGAAATATCATACAGTTGATACCCATTAGCAGAATTTCACCCCATTCTTGGTTGGTAAAGAGGCATTTAGTGATGGCATGTGTATATAGTTGGGAATATTTTGCTGCAGACTGGAAATGGACCTCCATGGGCTGTGAATATATGTCAAGTTGTTGAAAAATTTCTGATAAAGTTTGAAAAATGCTTTCTGTCAGGAAACACCCCCTAGTTTTCTGAAAGACTGGGATGAAAGTAAACCTCAGTTGGACGCATAGAATATGTTTCTACCAGCTGCATGGACTTACTCTTGAGCACTTGATTATATATTTCACTTCATGTTCACTCCAGTCCTTCTGCTTGTAAAAACCCCAAAACACAGCTTCTTGTTTATCTTATTTGTGATTGAAAATGTCGTGTCAAAAATAATTGTAAATAAAAACTGTGTAGCCCAGTTATTCATGATTTTGAGATTTACATTTCAGTATATCATTAATTTCTGATGGAATGTAGGATATTCATTATGTCCTGGTTATATGTAAATAATTCAAAGACTGTTGGGTTTTTCATAAAAGTTTACAATTTTTTAAGTTTACAATTGTTTAAGTTTACAATTCATTTTCTTTTAGTATCTACATAATCGTGTAATGTTAATTTTCATGGAACACTCTTGACAAATACATTTTCTGATAATCATTGCTTAGTCTTTATTTCACAACTACCTCCAAAGGAATACACAGATATTATTTGTTCTTTATGAGAATCCAGAAGAATACAGTAATTTGCTACACTTACAGGGAGCAGGTAGTGTGGTGTTCAAGAATCTATTTATCTTACTTATCTTCTTTGTATATGCACAGAGGAACTGCAGCTAGTTTTATTGTGCCTCATATATTCTCACAATATTTATCCTCACAAAAACTCTTCCAAGTTGTCAGTGGTTGTAATGTTTTAATGTACTGGGATAGGAAGGAAGAATAATTGGCCTGGGGTCATACCAGAAGGGTACCCACTTCAGTCTTCCACCTCCTCAGCTGCCACTCCCACCACTGAAACTGCTCTTGGGTTTAACACAGCAGGAACTTGCTTGATGGAAAGCAAGAGTCTTGGTAGCAACACTTTCCTATGCATGAAAATATTCTAGCTCGAAGTCAAGATGGTTTTCAGTACACTGCCCTGTATCTCTAATAGCAAAACCAAGGGTTTGGTGATGAACTTTGGGTAACAGGATGAGCTTTTGCTAATAATTTAAATGAAGCTTTTGAAAAAAAGCTATCTGTGCTGGCCTTCAAAGTTCACGTCACTGGCAACAAAATTAGTAGAATACTTTGATAGGTCAAAAATACAATGCAAATGCAAAAAATATGGTAATGGTGTACTAATAAAGGAAAATAAAGTAGAAACAATCTATTTTTGAGAAATTCCATTTGAAAGGAGTCATAAATATCTGTAGTTTATTTTTGGTGTGGTGGAAACTTTTCTCCCATTTGTCTGTCTTATCTTTAAAAGCACCAGACACAATATATCATTGCACTGAGGTAATATGAGATAATCATCATTTTCCTGCTAGTGATTTAATGAAACTTTTGCTGGCAAAATGTCAAATCTCCATTTAACATGAACTACACAAATACGTAAAGCTTAGAAATTTAAAACTACAAAGAATTCTTATTAGGCTATTGATTTAACCCAATTCAGTTTAATTCCTTTGTAATATTTTAAAACTTAAAAGTGACGAGTTTAGAAGAGTGCAAAGTATTGCTTAGCAGTAAAAATAGCAAGCTTTTTAAGGTGAACCTGCTAATGTCTCTCACTATTCTTGACCTTAACTGTGCTATATTTATGGGGCTTTTATTTTTTCTTTTAATGCTATAGTTTTTTGGAGTGCAAGAGTATATTATGACAGATTTTATTTTTATCAAGGCAATAAAAGAAAATTCTGTGATAAAAAGCTGTTTAATGCTGTTATAGTCAGGGAACTAATAGTGAGAGAAATGGTGTGACTGGATAAATAAAATTATTCCCCAACTTCTCTGCAGACAGTGTGGAAAGATACAGCTTTTGAAGGCTTGAATTTGGACTTACACAAGTGTCATCAGTTTCAGTGTCCTCAGCTGAGTTTTAGCACGATCACAATCAGGCCTCAGAACATTCCTTTGGCTTATATATTGGAAGGATGTTAACTTGCAAAGGCCAGCAATTAATACATCAATAAATAAATACTGACAAATATGTATAATTCCTTCAACAGCTGATTAGAAAGGATGGAGAGAAGTCAGATGTGTGTTTTGTTTGCACATCTTAGACTTTGTTGTGTTTGTTTTATTAATCATGGAAATGCACATTTAGATAAGCCGTTAGAATACCACTGGGTAGGCAAAAGTATCCTCACAGAGCAATGGGAAACACTATTTCTTGAAGTATCTGTTCTGTTTACTTGTCAAATCTGTATGATTCAGAGTTAAAGATTTAAATTTTTGAAATTGCTACTTTGGAAAATGAACAAATTGGATTGGTTTAAAATATTGCATGTTAAAGTGGAAATCACTACCCAACTGGTGGGATATAATAGTTTTAGAGCTTGGAAATATCTTAAACCTTCAATTTTTTGCATAGTAGGATATTTTGGTATATTAGGTATGTTGCTCATAGGTGAGATTTTGTCTTTGATGCCCAGTTATGGAAATTTGCATCCAATTCTACTGATGGTTTTGAAAAACACTGACTATCAAATGAGAAAATATGACATGAAATGGAACCTTACAGAGTATTAAGTAATTTGGTAAAATTCCTCCATTTTTGTTTCAGCAGAACCCCAAAGCTGAGTCTACTACGCAGCTGCATAGCAAACCTACTTATCTCACCCTCCTGCTTTGGTTCTCCTCTGTAAATGGGTAGACTCTCCTTTTCATCCCCTGCAGGAACTGCAGAATGAACAGCCAGCCTCTTTCCAACACAGTACCCAAATAAACTCAGCAACCTGCAGTGCTGAGCTAGATTTGAAAATGTGCTTTAGTAAATTCTATGGAGATTTTTTTGCTTTGTGAAGAGAGACCACTAACAGATGTGTTAGGGCCTCAGCAGCTCAGAACTGTCATTTGCAGTTTGACACAGTGTGTTTTCAGCTGAGATTCTCATGAGGGAGGACTTTGGTTTTACATCAGTGCCTTTAGATCATCTAGAAGAAAATGGCAATTTTCTACTTTGGGTTCTTTTTTCTTCTTTTAGGAAAATAGATTTAACCCAAACACTATAATTCAACTTTTACATAGTTGAATCTCCCTCTCTGGAGAAGACCTGAAGGCATAGAATTACCTACAGAAATCACTTTGAGGTCAAAGTGCTAGAACTATGGTTACCTTTCTCATAATAAGTGAAAATATGTAACATCCCACTGGACATCTTGATAGCCTGAGGAAGTATAGATAAATTAATTGCTCAACAGCAATATGCACAGAGCTTCTCCCCTTGCATTATGTCTCTGGTAGTCATATGCACCTATTTTTGCAATTTGGGACAACTGGGAAGAGTCAGAGTTTTAATGTTTTTAGTGCCTGCCAGATGGCCATACTAGTGTTAAGTTTTTCGTGTTACATAGGCCAAGAGTTACCTACCTCAATAGCTACCCTTCCAATACAGCTTCACATGAGACCTTGTTCTTTTGCTTAAGAATGGATAAATTAAATAGTGTGTGATAGTTCCTCTAGAGCTACTTCTTCTTTGTAGGCTAATCTCTGCTAAACCAGAAGAATATCTTCGCCAGTAGCTTGAGACAAGAAGGAATATAAAACAATACCTGTATATCAAATCTTCCACAATCTCTGCCCAGCTAAAACTACATTAATCCATACACTCTGCCAGTAGTGATAAAGGATCACATCGTTTATACGTAAAGCTTTGTCAGTGTGTGTGCAAGTTAGTAAATAAAAATGCATTAAAAATGGACTCCCACTGAAAAGTATTACAGTCTTTTACTTACAGTCGCATCCATAAAATGTATTGCAACTAAAAACTGTAAAGAGCTTAAAAAAAAAAAATCCCGAAGCCCAAGCTTATTGCATCAGAGTAAACCTTAAACATCAAAATAATTAAAATGTCTGCAAGTAAAATATACTGTGGCAAATAGAAGTTTCTATATATATCCCTCACTTGGAAGTGATGAGCTAAATTAAGAATCCTGTGGTTATTGTATTACATTCTTCACGGACTTAAAATACAGATAGCCCAGTGTTTTCAATTAGGTTTGTGCCTCCTTCGTGCAAAGCTAAACTTGGCCTGAGTCTGTTTTGCCATTTATTCTTCTTTCATTTCACAGTAAACAACTATGTTCAAAGATTGAAAAAAGTAATTGTATTTCATTTTGTCTTTGCTACAGGGAAGTAGTGAGGAAGTTGACAGAAATCATAGAGCTATTGTGATAAAGAGTTTCCAGCTTCAAGGTTTCTGGACTCTGTTCCGAACACTGTAAAGTAGGGCAGACCAGAAGGCAAGTGATCAGTGCCTTGGAGAAAAACCAAACCCAACCCCTCTCTTACGTGGTTCACCACGGCTCAGGTGATTATCTTGAGCTGCTGAGTCACTCATCAATTCTGCATTCCACAGGGTGCTTCCTAGTATGCTCAATGTAAATGTTTTGCTCTGCATTCAGCTGCAGTTTTTATTTGGGAGCTGCTTGAAAGGATCCTCTTCCTTATCCCCAGCAATTATCTTCCAAAATGCACAAGGTCTTTCTTTTCTGCCGCAGATATTTTTAAGCTGGTTTTATTGCAGAGGATATATTTCTCTCTTTAACTCCTTTATGCAGAAGCTTTCGTATGCTAGAGAAAGAAGTTTATCTTGACATAAAAAATGTTCGGGCTTCCTAAACAATTATTTTAGTAGATCACAGCCTATCAAGGGACGGCTGTACAGAAGATACTCTGTTTTCCTTCTTCTCCATTTTGGGGAGATCTGCATCACACTCCTATTGTGTTGTAAGGTAATAGAGGTAATTTATTTTCCTCTGTACAGGAAAACAAAACAAAACACAGTGATGGGAACATGGAAGGAAATGTCATAATATAAATTTATGTATGAAATAATAGCATCCTTTCTCTGAGTTTTATTTGAAATAGAACTGCCTGCTGATAGCTCAGGTTGTGTCTTAAATCACTTTGCTTTTGGTATATAAAAATGGCAAGAATTAATATATTCATTCTTGTATGTTCTTAAAAAGTTTTATTAGGGAGAATAATGAGTTTCTCAAAATTTGAAAGATTTTCTTATAACTATGATGAGGTCTAAGATGTCTAATCTAAGTCTGCTGACTTTCAAGACTGAAGGCTGGTTGATATCAGCCTAAATTAACACTGCATTATTCCCTTTTTCTTTTGTTTTAACTTTGAAGTGCTAATGAAATTATGTTTTAAGATGGTTCATGACTTTCTGAGAATCCTGTAGAGCTGAAAGCCTGGATTTCAGAGTGGTTTTTCTATTTTATTTTTTTTAAGTAAGTTGAAGAATGAAAAATATAGTTCTGTGTGCTATACACAATTTACTATGATAGATGGTAGTGTAACACTTATGAAGAATATCTTATTGGGAACTTTTATGAGTCACTTTGCATCTCTGGTGAGTGACTAGCACCAAATAGATTCCCCAGGAGAGGAGGTGTCTTCGGGTACTTTCAATATTCACCTTTTGTTAGAAAGTTTGCAGCTAGTATTATAGCCAATGCTAATGTAAACTTTGTGGCCTATATTAGTTCTGGGGATTGCTGTTTGGGTTTGTTTCCTGTTACGTTATTATTATTATTATTACTACATAATGCAGCAGCTCTATTCAGTGAGCTGTATGACATACGTCATATTCACATATGTTATGTGATATGTGTAAACTTCACTTCTGGGTGGTGGACAGGAAGGGTCATCTTTTTAAAATATAAATTCCCCATTTTCACATTTGCCTGCTAAAAGTGGAAACGTGGAATAAAACCCAGCAAGTAATAATGGTACTCAGAATTTAGGAATAAAAATAACTTCTTTACCTGGCACAAAGTTTCCTTGTAGAGAAACAAAACAACTCTTATTTGGGAAACCTGATGCTAGCTGGGGTACTGAGATTGCAGTAGGCAAATCTTGCATGGCACGTGCTATGAAATATATTTGACACCATCTCCCCACTGGCTAATATACTTCTCTTCATTCTCTCCATCCCTCCTAGCTATTAAAAGAAATTTTTTTGTTTCCTATCTCCTTTTTCATTAACTGAAGATGGGGATATGTATTGAGAAATTAGTTGGGAAGCATAAGAAACAGTGTACAGTGGCTGTGATGATGGAGGTGAAGCAGTGCAAGTGTCCCTTCCTTCATTCCTGAGCATTAGCTGTTGTTGTGTCAGCTGTCCCTGTGTTGCATTGGCAGAGCTACAGAGGACTGCAGCTCGGAGAGGAGCGTTGTGGGGATATGATTATGGCCATGGCCTTTTTATTGTGGGCCTTTATTACAGGCTGCCTTCCCAAAAGATGTTAGGCTACACAGGTCTTTCTCTTGAGCCACCACAACATATTTTCATATTCTGTTTTATTATATTCCATTTTTATGGTAGATTTTAAGAGCAATTCTTGATGGGGACAGGGAAAAAAGGTCTGAATCTTTTACTGAGATGGCATAACTTTGAAATGTAGATATTTCTCCAGTTTTAGGTAAAGTATTAACATATCATAACTCTTACTGCTTGTGGTTCCTGGGTAAGGAACAAGAATGACAAGCTCTGGTTCAATACTGGCATTCATGTTAACTAAATAACCTAAGGATTTACAAAGCTGCCCACCTATTGGAAGAACCTGTCCCATCTCTCAAGGCCAGGTCATGACCAGACTACACTACGAACAGGGCTGCAAGCCTTGAAAGTTGGACACTCTACCTTAGACATTTCTGTACCAAAGGAAGAGTAAGAAGATGGTAAATGGGGTTGAAGTCTGCATGAGAATTACTTCTCAGAGTGACACTTCACTGGTTTTCAGCTCTGAGAGTTGCTGTACTAAAGTGTTTTAAGTAGTAGCAGATAAATAGAGCATCATTGCTGAATGGTGTACCTTCAACAGAGGCTTTTTGCAGCCTGGAGGATTCCACCAAGGGCTGTACAGTTTTGTCTTCAAAAGGCAAATATTTAATAGAATCATTAAAATTTCAGTTTCAGATAGTGCCTTCAACTCTGGCAGTACTTTTTTTTTTGTTCTAATCCCAGAATCCCAATAAATTCAGGTTATGCTAGGGCATTACTGAAAATAAATCCCATCCTATTGTGTTAGCATGGTTTTTTGGACATAGAAGCTTACAAGGTTGTCTATGGATAGTCATGAACTGCAAACATTCCCCAGTTTGCATGTTTACTAGGAAATGGAATGCAGGAATAAATAAAAAAATATACTTATTTCACAACATAGTGAAGTGGAGAATATAAAATGGATATGATATAATCTAAATTTTTTCTTGGCAGTTATCAGAGGATAATTTTCTCACAATTATTCAGGGATTTTTTTATTTTTTTTTTAAGAAAGGGCTGGTTTATTTCTCTGAAAAAGTAAAAAATATAAGTGTTTGTGCTGATAGCGTGCATTGTGGTAGGAATTTCAGCAATATAATTGAAATGCTCCAGTGATTTTTTTGCATAATTTGGCAATGTATAGCTTATAGGAACCCTGGGCAGCAGAGGCTTAATATGCATCGTTATACATTGTTATTTTTCTTGGTAGAAAGTTAGGAAGTTTTGTGAGGGATTTTATAGTATTATAATAACAGATAACTTTTGCTTACTGTTATAAGAAGAAACTTTAAAATTATATTATATATATTGTGTTGAATGATTGTATTGTTGCCAAACAATGACAACATAGGACAAGAAGTAGATTCTTCCAAAAGATATGAATATTGTGACTTGAAGCAACATAGGTGTAAATTATATCTAATCTAGGGAAGCAGTGTATCTTTGCAAAGAACTCCAGTGTATGTCACATCATAGTTTTCAGAGGTAGGCTTGTATACCCAAGGTGCTTGTGGAAATAGTTTGATGCTGAGTTCACTGTGTTTTTACACAATGCAGAATTTTATTTTAAACTTCTGTTTAAGTAACTTATTGCTACCAAAGGCAAGCTAACATGTACACGAAGATTCAAACCAGGCAATGAGATTAACTTAAGTCTGCCTTACATAGAGCTGCCCTTCAACCAGTTTCCTTTCATGGGGGTATACAGTGCTATGAATGTACATATCTTGGAAAGCGTATTTGCTTCATATTTTATTTTAGAATCACAAGCCTTTGATACTTTACTGTAAGGCTAATGTCTGCTGTTCTCATTCAAGAGCTAGGCTGGTGTGTTTTGTCTCTGTGTGAACATGGGAGAATGATTACTGTCCCTTATGGAGTCTGAGGTCCCGCCATTTCTGGAAATGGGGACAAACCTTGGGAAGCATCCCCTAGGAATAACCAGAGTGCACTGATATCTTGATTTGTCAGTTCACTTAGCCTACTCCCATTTTCCCATCTACAACACATATTTTATATCCATATGTTGTTCTTTTTAATACAAGCAGCTTGGGGTCTGCAAAGTTATTTCTGTTAGGAGGAAAGAAGTGACAAACTGAGTGTGTTCGATGCCAGCATGTTTATTTTTAAGAAGGTACAAATTAGTGAGGAATCCATCTTTGAATGGAGGAGGCACTGCCTTGAGGGGCAGCTTTCTGGCTCATAGCCCTCTTGGTTTTGAAAGAAAACTTCCTCAAAGTACTTTTGCATTCCCTGATCACTTACCAGTGCTTTTAGCTCAGACTGAAGCCTCCCCAACCCCCTGGCTGCAGTGCCAGCTCTGGTGGCAGGGCTTCTCGTGACACAGGCACACTCTCTTCCCTCAGTCTCTTGACATTTCTCAGTGGCCTTGCAGACACTTCTGTTTTAAATTCTTTACTAATTTCATTCATTATTTTTCTTAACTCTCAGCTTTTTTTTTTTCCTGATGAAATTTGCCCCAGCTTATTTGTATAAATACTTTAACACTGCATTTTTAAATCTTGCCTGAGATACTTCCAGAGGCGGAGAGATGTGCTATGCAATTTGTCTACAAATGCATGGACTAATTTAGTGTTTTTGTTGTCTTGAATATCCAATATTAAAATTTCCTATAAGAGAAAAAATACCTTCTACGTGCTGCAAATTCAGGAGACCAGCAATCCATGTTGTTTCTTCATCATTTATTATGTAATGTTTTTTATAGTGCCTCTGCACTTTAAATGTAACTCCTTTCCACGTAAAACTACCCCAGCTTTGTCATTTACTCCTTGTAGGAGAGTTCATGCATGCCCTGGACTATTCATGTTGCCTCCTCTCAGCCACTGTCCATCTGAGTCAGCCATGGTAGGGGTCACGCTTTGTTCCAATGAGACTTCACTGGCTGAGAGCATCTTGCAGTGTTATCTCTGATATTCACCATATGTAGTTCTATGCGAGTTTTTCCAACTTCATATTTATCACACCTGATCCTTGTGTTGACTGATGCAGAGACACTTAATTTTCCTTTCCACCTAACTTAAAATCTTTTAAGGTGTATGTGAATTTCAGGCTTCTGCCTCCAAATATAGACTACTTTCCCTCTATGGCCTTTTTTACATTTGAGATTTACCTGTTATTTCTAATAATCTTTCATCCTCATAAAGCAGCACAGTTTTGTTGTCTCTATAAATATTTCCACTGTTCTTCAGCAGTTCTTGATTATTAACTTATATTTTAATGATTTATATTTGTGGCCAGATGATATAATTACATTGTCTGGCATAGTCAGTAGAGACTTCAATAAGCAGCAAATGTTTCACAAAATATTGAGGAAGACATCTGTGATAGTAAAAAAATTTTTTTTTTTTTATAATGCAGTGATTTCTGTCTGCTGAGCAGCTTTTGATAATTTCAAATAATTTGCTCTGTTCTCTAACTACTTAAATTTTCAGTGATTTTTCTATGTGAGACTTTGTCAAAAGGATTTGGAAATCCAAAGAAATTATGTCAACTGGTTCTCTTATCCATTTTATCCATTACTGTGTGTATGCAGTGTGACCCACTTTAAGAAGTGTATCAGATGTGAAAGAAATACATAAAGTGCTATAATACAGACCAACCCACTGTCTAAACATATCTTCAAGCACCATAACTGAAAGTGGGACTTTTCAGATCACTGTAAATTAAATTGATTAATAATACATCATGTTAAAATGAATTTTTCATGGTTTGGGAGCTAATGTTCTCAATTATTCAGCAATGCAAAATGTAGGAAACTTGCATATAAACATCATGCAAGAGCTGATCCATGAAATCTTTATTTAGAAAACAAAATAATTTTTTTAATACACTAGATCATTTTTTCCTAAAAATATCATTTACTTTTAGTGGCAAAAATGACGTCTGAAATTAAATTGGCCATATACATACATCATAAGTATCCTGTCTGTTTAAACAACAGCACACACTTTAAATTAATAATTTATAAGTTTCCCATATTTTACTTATTCAATGCTATGAAATAAAACTCTTGTTCCATAGCTAGTGTCATAGTTTCTGGAAGGCATTCACAATGCTGAAATAGGAAATCTGTTGACTTTTGAAAAGGTTAAGAAATTTTTTGAGCATTCCATTTATAAATATCGATGTCATAATCCTTTCATCTTTCCTGGACTGTGATTCCAGGTCGTAACCCTGTGTTCTTAAACCTTGGAGTGTTTTAGTTGAACTGAATTTCAAAAATTCAGAAACTATAAAGCTTTAAAAATATGTCTAGAAAGGATATTTTCTGTTATAGAAGGGTTGTTTGATAGGTTGTTTTTAACATATGACTTCAATTAGGATGAAAATTTTCTCACAGATGTTCTAAATGTGATCAATTATATTGGAAAACAAATTGATATTAGTCCAGGTACTAACCTCAGTAATAACTGCATAATTTTGAAGTATCTCACCATGAAGTAGTAGCAATATAGTCCTCATTTATTTTCACTCTTTGTAGATGAACACAAGTAAGGTCACTAAAATACCAAACACCTGTAACATCTATATGCTCCAAGGCATTCAGTATTTCTCAGGGTTTGGCCTATAGAAATGAGAGATGGGAAACACTTGTGAGGTTGTCTAAATTGTCTTTATATTAAGAAGATGGGCGTGGGCATTTCCTTAGTATGTATATTTAAGAGCAGATGCCATGATAGCTTCCTGTGTGGAATACTCTTAACACTGGTGAGGGGCTAAAATGTAGTGATTGCAAGATTCAACCTGTACAGTGTCTAGCATCATATTAAATGACTCAAGATTAGGACCTGCATGTACAGTAGTAATGGTGGCTAATTTTTCTAAATGATTCTCTATTCATACCTTATATATGAAGTAAGGGCCTTAATTCTCCTTTTCCACATTATTAGATAAATTATGTAGCTGAGGTTGTAGGTATTGTAAGCAATCACTCAAGCATATTCTCCACGGTGACATCTTTGAACTAGTAGAAAGTTCAGCTGAAGTCTGTCAAGCTACCCATGGACAGAGAAGTGCACTCATATAAAATATGTTATAAAAGGTGAAAGCAATGAAGGAATTGAAGCAAAGGTGCTCTCTACATGAGTACTTCTCAACATAAACAAAATTCAGATAATTCTCCATTTTTTTTTTCTCCCTTAAAATTGCTGCCCTTGACCTCCTTAAGATATTTGCTGTGCACCAATGAGATGTTTTGTCAACCAGGAACTATGATGTTCCCAGACAAACATCACTATAATTGTCTAGAGTTTTTTTTGTTTTCTTGATTTTTCTCCTCTGAGAATCATGAAAATGTTTAGAGTAACCAGAGGAAAATCTACGTGAATTCTAGGAATCATGCTTATATTTTTCGACATACAAATGTAGAGATAGATGATACATGTTTGAGAAAAAAAGTGGTTTTCTCTGAGAACAGGCAGGACACAGGTAGGGAACTTATCTTGCATGATTCCTGTTTCAGCATCAAAGATTGATGGAGAAATTATTGCTAATGGCATATTCTCTACTTTAGTAAACTAATTTGCATCAAAAGAGCTCTAGTGCATGTAACTAATCATCACTATGTGCCTGAGCACAGGTTCATTACGGACTGCATTACTGGGTTTGCCATATGCTTCCTGCATGGTTGGAAGGAATCACAATAACTTTTCGTGTTTCTGTTTTCCTCTTTACAAGAATGATCACCAAGGTCTGGGAAAAAAGTCAGATTTCCCATGGGCATGAGGGAGTTGTTTCCTGGAGAAACAAAGATGCATCTATTTTTTTAATGGCTCTTTCCTGTGAACCAGTGTTTGAGCGGGAGATGTCATACCTCCCCTGACTCAGCCTCTTGGGATCTCTCTTAGTGGACATTCTGAATTGCAAAATATTTTTAGCGCATAATGAGTCATAAAACAATGTAACTTTGAGATGTGGGATTTTTATGTTTATCCATCTCTCAAATCTATTAATGATGAAAGAAATCTGTTTCACTTTTTTGATGTACCTATTTCACAGATTGTGAATGCATGGATAGATGGAGACCTAGGTGTCTGGGCTGCAGTAACCAGTCCCATTCCAGGCAGGAGAATCTGTTCAGAAACAGCATTTGACCCACAGCACTTGGGACTTAAATCCAGATACCAAGTCATTCTTAACCTTGCTATCATCAATCCTTCTATCATGCTTCACCATCAATTCCCTCTTCCCTCGATACATTTCATTACTATACTGTTACTAGGTCTGATTCTCAAGCGCAGACTTAAAATTTAGATTGCATGAGTGGGGACTAGCCGCAGTATCCGCTGATACCTATTCATCTTGGGTGAGATCTGTTAACTCTGTAACGTTTGTCAAAGCTCTGTTGGCAATGTAAGCTAGAGCATTCATTTCTCTTCCTGTCACCGCAAATTCTGCCTGGGAAACTGTAAACCTAAAGCAGACTTCTTGGAGAGTGGTGCAGAGCAAAAACTGAAAGACTGGGAACTGCAGAACATCAGCAAAGGTTATGCAGTCATTTCTCGTGCCTCTTTGACAGGCTTGCCATTCACACAAGAGCCAGGAGCAAGGGAGAAGTGCAGAATGGGGATCCAAGAGTGTGTGGGGAGAGCAGGGAAATATACCATTAATCAAGGGCATGTGGGGACATAGGAAAGCTCTGTGTTTCAAAAGGGGGGTGACCTTTAGGAAATATCTAGTTAAGCAACATGATTATGTTCTATGTTCATTGCTTAATCAGTTTCATTATTTATTGCAAAAGTGGGTACAAATAAATAAAAACAAAGTTGAAAGGAAAGCTTTTTAAAAGCAACAGTAGAGTGATTCTCTTCAGTTGCTCGTTCTGTTCTTTATATTTAGTACAATTAATATCTACCTTGCAGATCTTCAGATCACACTTTTTAATAGTGCTGACAGTGCGTACAGCAAGATTACGTTAAATTGCTTAAAGAGACAGTGACACATATTATTGCCCTATTGATTCAGAGATGTTTTATAGTTTAAACTGTAAAATCATAGAACCTCAGGTTAAATATTCAGTGTGGTTTGGGGTGTTTTAGTCATAGAAATCTTATTAAGAGAAAAGGGGATCATAGAGCTAAATCCCTTTCAATGACACTGAGCAGTTACCTCTAGTGTCCTGTAATGATCTTAATAATGGAGAAGTTATTTGATATTCATTGTCGAGCCATTGATCATAATGTATTCATTCATTATTAATGTGACTGTAGCTCAGTGCTGAAAGACTTGTTGCAAAGTGAGCAGGAAGTTTACTTTTGCAGAGGAAATCTTGAGGTAGCTTGAGATTGGTAGTCTTATCTGCCATGCCAGCGGTGTTGCTAAAGAGGAAGTTAAAGGGTCTCAGTGGTTGACTCTTCAATAAACTCAAAGAGGAAAAAAAATTGAGGCTGCTAGGAGAAGATGTTGAAGTTGTATTAGGAGCCTAAATTCTTCAGGCTCAAATATTGCTATCATAAATTGACAGAGGTTGCTAACCATCATCATTACTGGTTTGATGACCAAATGACAGATTTGGTTGCATGAAAGGCTGTCAGCTGGAGGCACCTAGACTAGAAGACATAAACTGGCCTTTGAGGACAGAAAGTGATCCTTGGACCATTTCTGCACATGTGCTTGTCACCCAAAGTAACTTTCCTTTTAACCCGAAGGGCCATTGTTAATGGAAAGCTCTACTTATGTATTCCAGATGATTTTCCTGTATCTTAATTAGTAATTCAGTCTGGTTTTGAAGTATCTTCACTCTACTCAGCTTTATAATTAATTTTATCTGTCTGTATCACCTTCAATATGCATGAAAAAATACTCAACCATGCTACCTCCTAGATTAACTATTTAACTTAAAGTACTTCCAAAAGAGTTGCAGGATACAGTAAGTCAGTAGCCCCTTTCCAAGAATCTCCCCTTGTGATTCCCAGTTGTATGATTGCTCCTTGTTTTGCCAGGCAGCACAAAGGCAGATATGGTTCCTCAGGTGAGCACCTAACAGGTCACAGTTTTACAATTCATGTTTTTCTCTGGTGTTCCAAGAGCTCTGCAAAGGCTTTCAACAACAATTTCTATGATGTGAGTTAACTAGCTAAAAATGGCATTTTATTATCAATAGCCTCCACTTTTTTTTGTCTTTTCAGATTATTTACTTATTTATTACTGCTACTTGGAGCAACATTAAAAGTAACAATGGAACAATTATTTTCCATTTTCCATTGCATTTGAAGTCAACTGGGAAGTTCCTTTTTGATGGACTTTCCTTAGCAGTCCTTTTGAGGCATAAAATTACTTTTGCCTTCATTAGTCATTGCAGTGAGTTGTTGGGATGCTTAAGATTTCTGTGCCATATCTTTGAATGATTTGACGTAGCTAGAAGCTGAGCATCTGACTCAACTCTTATTTTCCTACTTCACTGAAATCATACACACCAGGGATTGCACTGACATTTTGTATTTGTTTCTTCTATAAATCTCGCCTGTTGCTTTGTTTTTCTTTTATTTTTTCTCATATCTGTATTTACTTCTCAAGCCAGGTGGACTGTGATGAAATTAGAATTGGGTTTAAAACTGGTATGTGGGTGGAATTTTGCCACATAATCCTCAGAGGAAAAATGTTACTTTATTTCATTATTTGATCATAAAAAAGCAGTGTTCCTTTCTGCACTATTATTTATCTTGTGTTCTCCCTAGAATGCTAATCAGTCCAGATTTACTGGTCACCTCCAATTTTTGAGACAACGGAACTGCATTTTCTCAGCGCTGAGCTCCGACCTTCGTATTTCTGCCTGTGTTATTGTAGGATCATGTTGCCTTCACGTCCATACTGTTGTCACCCTAATGCTAAGGCCCATCTTCAGCTTTTGTAATTTTATGTAGCTTAATAGTGTAGAAGATGATTTAAGTTAAAGCGATAATGTCAGTCTTCATGTGCAGTGGTTGTAGATCTTCAGTGAGTTAAGCAAAGTCCATAAGAAACAGTACCTGTTTCGCTCAACACAAGCATGCCCCTCAGTTGAGATGCTGTAAGGGTTCTTCAGAGGAATGAGCACAGGTATCTTGATAACTATTTTTTCTCTGAATATACTCCGATTTTTCAGCTCTCAGATCTTACATTGCAGCAAGTATTATTCCTTTTAGCAACTTTTCCTTTTCTGACCAAAGATAGTGAATAGTTAAGCCAGTCTTGATATGGTCAAAAAAACCCTGTTCTCAGTTCATTTCAGAGAAACATAGGTGTTTTCCTTTTCCTCTTCTTTGAGCAGAGATACTTTTATATCAGAGCAATAAAGCATCTGTCTAGCAGAATTTTAAGGCTGCAGAACAGCAGAGCAGTGTGCTGAAGATTGCCAAAGGCCATTCATACCTTAAATGTTAAACCAAATGTTTTAATACTTCATACTGTGATAAAAAAATGAACTGATGGAGTGGCTATCTCAATGCAGGTGTGCTAGATGGGAGACAGTCCCCTTATGTTTTTCAGGAGTATACAACAACATTCTATAGCCCAGAACAAATAGACAAAATATTATCTATCTTAAATAATGCTCAATTCTGAAATGACATAGAAATCAGTGCAAATTCATTGATTCACATGTAAAACAACCCTGGATACAAGTAGAAACCTAATGTATGTTGTTTAAACTTAAATACCTTAAAGTAATAAATTACAAATATAATAATAAAATAAAAAGTACAAGTTCTTTTTCATTTAAATAAATATTAGTGTGAGAAATCTTTACGCAACTATCAAAATCTCTAAAAATAAAAATATATTTCAAGAAATAAAAGTCATACCCATTTTAAGCAAACTTGAAGCTAGGCTGGTAATGACATAGTTCTGTAAGTGCAGGAGTTTAAATAATTCTCCTAAAGCTGCTGTTTCAACATTCCTGGACAGAAAACATGCCCATGCATCAATTCATAAGCTTGTTCTCTTGCATGCCTGCACTTCTGCCATCTGTTAGAGTGGCATTTTGCCCACTCTAGGAAATATTGTTTCATTTTCTGCCATGTACAAATATCGACTTACTTTCTAGAGAAATTCTGAAAAAAATACAGCTATTCTTTCCGGGTTTTTTTTCTTCCCACATATTTCTGATTTTCAAGCACTACTGCTGTATGCTTTTATTGGATGCATAGTAGATAGTTCAGTCTTAGCCTTATTCCGATTTGCCAAAACCTTTTCTGAGCATCCAATTTTCATCTGCCTCTGGATTACCAGGAATTCCACGGGTTCAATGGTACTGGCCATTCAGCTGATGTTTTCAGAATTTAAACATAAAGCTTGGCTTATCTTTTGGTTGGCCACAAAAGGATGAGATACAACCACTGTCCCTGTGCTCTGTGAAAGTCAACTGACAACCTATCCATGCTAATGTGCCCATCAATGTACCTGTAACAAAACAATGCATAGACTTTCTCTTGTAGAAGCTCCCAGGCAGATTTTTTTAATCTTGGGCATGACAGTGATGAATATTCATGCTATTTTGCTGAGCCCCCAAGCATTGCTCTTAACCCCCGAGTTCATATTACTGATGTTGTAATGCCTGTGAAAGCTGAATGATCTGTTTTGTTCTCAACTCAAAACATGTTCCTTCATTCTCCAGGTCACTGGCTCCACATTTGGTAGTAAATCGCATGATTTCACATTCAGTAATTTCCAAAGTGCTCATACCAATTTAAAAAGGTGACAGCTAAACAGGTAACTTGCATATAGCTCACATGAGGTCCCTTCATCACAATGATGAACTTACACTTGAATAAAGCAATGCCGAGAGGGACAGTAATGCTCCCTGTAGAAAAGTAACATATACAGGAATAATTGCAGGATGTGTGCAATGCATGCCGAATGTGTGCGGTAAAAGGAGGTTTCACAACTGCCTGAGTGATCTGTGAGTGCAAGGGGAGCTGAGAGGCCCAGACAAGAATGGGTTCACAGGGAAACGTCAGTCAACCAAAGAGCAGCTTTTGTCATGAATTCAAGTCTCAGTGGCATAATTTGCTTGTTTATCCCAGAGGATCAAATTTGACAGATGACTTATGGGGTTTCCTTGAGATCACTTGCAGGTATTTTTAATTAGAGGCAAAGATGCTTTGGAAGCCAAGTGAGGAGCCATGACTCCTGTGTTCGTAGAATTCCTCTCTTTATACCAGCTGCATTGCACAAAGGGGTTGTGAGAGGAATTGCATTAGGGCAAATCCTGGCTGTGCTGGAAGTTGCACCCTCTTAGTTTTCATGTCCGTTCCCAGGTAAATGTTACCAAGTGTAGTATCAAGTAACAGGAACTCAAAAGGTGGACTTAATTTTTAACATATTTTATTTTGTACCTGGTAAGAAGTTTGGCAGACCAGTGCAGATACTACATATTTATTATAGATGTAACTTAGAAATTTTAGCAGTATCAGAGTATTGTGTATATTTACATTTTAAGTTTCATTATATATATTTATATACACATATATAATCTGTGTGTAAATACACATACAAAAATGGCTGTATGTTTCCTAAAGATACAGAAACAATCTACAGGCATATAAATCAGATGATGCTGTACTGTGTTTTTTTTAAATAACTGTAGCTGCACTTGGAGCAGCTTTTGGAAACACATGTCACGTAGAATGCATTCTAAATAATTTCAGTTCCTTAAATAGAAATACTTGGTATGTACTTGTGTATTTGTGCATATGCATGAACACATGCACGTTTATGTATTTATAAGTGTATCATTAATTACATCTGCCCTTCAAAAGAGGTTTCCCAGAACCAGGCTCTAAAATCCCTGTTAGTTCCCTTTTGCCATCTGGCAGGAGTGTGCATGCATCCATGACCGTTCTGTATATGAAGGCAGTAAATAATGCTTATGAGAATGGCAAGAAATAATTCTTCTCCAGAGTGCAAGGACAGGCTCTTTCTTTTGGGGAACAGGTACTGAAGGTACATTTTCAAAGGTCATTTTTGTGGTGACTTAAAGTAGCCGTTTCAAACTGCGAGACCCCGCATTGTTCATTTAGTGCAAAGCTGGAATGGGAGCTTGAATGAGCAATGAGCAGGTCTTCTCAAGTATATCTGGTGGCCCAAACATGTTAGTGTTTTTCATGTGCTTGCACAGTGTGCAGCTGCAGGCATGAGGTAATATCAGCAATTTGTTCATCTCCTAACTACACTTAATTTATACAAAGAAAAAAAAAATCCTGCAAAAGAATTTTGAGATTAGAGAAAATAGCTTCCCTTGATTCACTCTCCTCTCTCATTTTGGCTTATATTCTGTCCACTAGGATTATCGGTATTTGAAATGAAATCCTTACTTGCATGTCAATAAGATTTCATACTAGTAACTGTTATGCAAGTAACAATAATGGTAATAAAGTGATAAAGTTCATGGACTGAGAAGACCATGAATTGAAAAATGACAACTTGAGATGTACTGTGATAGGACTATCAATCTACCATTAGTGTAGCTAATGAAGAAGAAGGACCAGATTTAGGAAGCAGGTAGAAAGCTATAGATGTAGGCAAATGAGTTCTTCAAATAGTTTCTGTGTGAAAAAAAAGATTTCTGAATAAACTGTAGTAGAGCTAGAAAATAATTTCCAGTTTGAATGACAACAAATCTCAGTACAGTTTATTTTAATGGTTCAGGGACAGTCACAATATAATTTTTTTTGCAGATAGGTTTTTATTATTTTGAGGTACAGAGCAAACAGAAGTTGTCTATCCAAATGGGTGTGAATCCATTGTGTCATCTTGGCAATGGTGAAAGTTACTAACCTATGCACCAGTTACGAGCTATGCTTTTGTTTCTGTTGAGAGAAGTTTTCATACAACTACGCAAGACAGAAAATAAATTAATAATAACAATAATAAATTATTTTTATAAATAAATATATAA